>CAWVOY010000226.1:0-62086 GCA_963931895.1 Eupithecia pulchellata | reverse complement strand
ACGCCATGCTAGATTATGGGACAGGGTTGGTAGAGCTTATCATAGGTACTTTCCCCAGGTATGGGAGAAACTCTGAAAACACCGACCAAGGTTTGGTTTTTTCAATGTACCCAACATGCGATACTGCACTTAAACGTAGGGCAAGGATCTTGGTCTCCATCCACCTGATAAGTGAGATATGGCGGGGTTTGCTCCAGTCATGCTCCAGTCCAGCTCACTAGAGAACCTAGCAGTAGGTACAGGGTTTCTGGTGGCAAAAGTGTTTCCAATGACAGCCTCAGACCAAATAAAAGGTTATTTTGTCTGCGATGACCCCCACAGCGTTTATTATACTTTTTCAAATAAGTATTCGTATTGACAAACATAAATTTGCAGCCTGAAGCCCTACACCTTAATGCAAGAGCAGTTTCAGTACCTAGTATAAAAAAAAAATAAAAAAATAAAAATCTTTTATTTCGGATTTCATTGATCCATAATTTGTTAGTAAACTTAACATAAAATTACAATTAAAATCAGTTAAATCAAAAACATAATATTTAGAACAATGCAACAAAAACAACTTAAATTATTTACATAACTAAATTACATTACATATTAAATTAAATAGTTGAATTAAATTAAATTACACAATAAAATTAGATTAGATCAATAAATTAAATTAAATATAATCAATAGTATTACAATTCAAATAACTTTTTTTACAAATTTTTGCCATATTGGAGAAGCAATCCTTTCGGCTACTGTTTTTAGGATGCTATTGGGGCTATCCCGCACTCTGCGCATCAAAGATGCCGTCTTTTTCCGGAGGATAGCTGCAAAGCCATCCGTCTCATACTCAGCAAACATCCCTGATGCACTGCAGAATCGAGGTAGACCCAACATCATCCTAAATATATTATTGTACTGTACTCGTAGGGTCTCCAGCGGCTGTTTGGTGTGACTAACCCATAGGTTCCCGGTGTAGAAGCATTGACAATATGCTTTAAACAGCGTTACTTTTACATCTTCTCAACACCGAGAAAACCTACGGATCAGCATATTACCTCTGACCGCCAGGGCCCTACGCTCTCTTTCTATGTCAGCGTTGTCTTTAAGGTCGTCGGTAACAATGTGTCCAAGATATTTGATTTGAAAGATGTAACTTTTTGAATGCTCATGCCATTTAGGGTTATTTCAGGGGTTCTTTGAGGTTCTTTGAGGTTATTACCGGCGGCCCTAAAAACAACGTACTCACACTTTTTTAAATTGTAACAGAGACCATGTGAAGCGGCGTAGTCGGCGGCGCATACTTTCATCATTTCATCTACAGATCTCGCTGTCGGGCCCAGCAAAACCATGTCGTCCGCGTAGCTGATGTTGTTTATACAAACACCATCAACACGACAGCCAACATGATTATCCAATCGCAACAATTAAAACCAGTCGCGCGCCGATCGCTACGATTGTGTACGATTGTGCACGTATATCGTCTGCTTTTTGTGTTTTTCGAGCAATACGCGCGCTCGCGCGCGTTTTTTCTACCACGATGGCGGACGAGGTGGAAGATATTGAGATAGATGAGGGAGATATTTTAAAATCGACGGAGAACATCTTTTCGGAAAGTTGCGTACAACGATTGAAGAGGCTGTACAATCTACCCGCAAACAACGGAGAAAGTGATTTGGACACGAATTTGGGTTTCACTCTAGTGAAAAGTAAATCAAAGCGCGGGCGTTACAATAATGGTGAAGAAGTTTCAAGGCCAAGCGATACGACTGATAACAAAACAATAGAAGTCCAGGGTCAAGAGAGGTCATCTGCCCCAGTTTATGAGTTTTACGACGTAAATGTGACATCGACAAATCCATTGCCGAAACAGATGGCTTTGGCAAAATTATTGAGACAACTTGAGATCAAGGACATATTAAAAATAAAATACAAAAGTACGTACAAAGTTATAATTTCCTTTGAAAACAAAGAGAAAGCGGAGTACTTATTGAAGAGTGAAGAGTTTTTGAGCAAAGGTTTTAAATGCCAAGGGATGGACGACATGGATATGCGTTATGGAATAGTGAGGAGGGTAGACATAGAAATCGAGGATGAAGAGTTAAAGAAAATATTTGAGTGTGAATACGATATCCTATCAATAAATCGTTTGAAACGGCAAACAATAGAAGGAAAATGGGTAGATAGTGAAACAGTGCGCTTCTGTTTCAAGGGTGCCTCTATACCTCCATATGTCGAAGCATATGGTTGCAGATTTATAGTGGAACCTTACATATTCCCTGTGGCGCAATGTTCTGGCTGCTGGAGGTTCGGGCATAGAATCAAGTTTTGTCCGTTGAATAAGATCTTTTGCCCCAAGTGTGGTCGTAACCATGCAAACTGTGATACTCAACTATTTAAATGCGTAAACTGCAAAGGCGATCATATGTCTCTCGAGAAATCTAAGTGTCCGGTATTCCGTAAAGAAAAAGACATAAGAATAATAATGCGAGACGGAAATCACTCGTACAAGAAAGCTTGTCAAATATACGAAGAAAGCTCGAGAAAGGAGGAGAAGGATTACTACGTGATAGACCTAGAATCGATGGAAGTGACAGAACAATCAGCGTCCCAACTAGAATCTAGAAATTACAGAGAAGCTCTGCTAACTAAGAAAGATGAAGTCAGTAGGGAGGAGGGAAACAGTTCTTCGGAAGAAGGTTCTAGAAGTGAATGTCCGTCACGGAAGACGAAAAAGAAAAAGAAGGCGAATAGAAAAAATAATCACAATCAGAGTGAATATGAGATGGAAACAGAAAGTAGTGGAAACATTGTAGAGGACAAAGAAAAATCTAGGAAAGAGACTGGAACAAAGTTTAGTTTTGTGAGACTGTATAATAAATTAAGAGAAATATTTAGATCTGAAAAATCACTGGAAGAAAAAATCTATAACTGTTTGTGTGTATTGTTCGAGGAATGTTACTCGTATGTAGCCGAGTTTTTCAAGTTAGGGGATTATCTTGATAAAATCCTGTCCATTTTCACAAATGGATAGCAGTTGTTTTAGTCAACGTTTTATCAATATAGTCCAGTGAGCATCAAGCTGAAACAGACTGAATTTGAATGTATGCTATTTCCACATAAAGTGTATACAGCTATAATTAGTGAGACGTGGCTGAATGAGGAGACGAACATTAATATTAGTGATTACAATTGGTACAGTACAGGTATGCCCACTTAATTTAACAAATCCAGGAATATAAGTTTTAGCCGTTAAATTTTTAATTGTAAATTTGATTCTCAAATTGTATGTGCTTACATCAATGTTCTTGATAATAGGTTCCTTCCACCAAATACTTGCTTATCCCAATACCAGTGAGGTTAAGTTGCTGTTTGATTTAGCGAACTGCGCTGGCACAAACAACAACTTGGTACCATAATTTTAAAAAAATGTGTCAGGTTGGTAGTTAATTGTGTAAGTAGTTGTAGTTATTATTTTTAAGTTATGTAAGTATTTTTTTTTTTTTTGTTAAATCCAGAAGTATTAATTTATTTAATATTAAGTTTTTTTGTTACTTAGTCAACCGACATAAACATTTTGTTAAAAGGTTGTAAAACTGTGAATAAAAAAAAAAAAAAAAAACAATTAAAACCGGCCAAGAGAACTTGGATTCTCGCTAACGCGTCGTACCATCGTACCATCCATCGTAGGTACCTACTTAAGTATTCGCAAAATGAACTAGCAAAAACCACATATGCACATTAGGGTGCGACCAAAAGAACATTTCCTCATAGCGGGAAGCTTACGCGGCACTCATCTCAGGCAATGCAGTGAACAGGAAAACTGGATAGATTTAATGCAACGTCGTTGGGCTACCTGCTCGTTTATTTTGTTTTGCAAAATAGCCCCGAACAAATTTTATACACGTCACGGTCATGTGAAACGAACTACCAGTTGAATATAGCTTTGTAAATGCGCTTTTCATTTTCACCTTTTGGATACGAAACCAATGATAACCAAAACTACTAAAACGCAATGATGGCAACTAAAATGTCAGAACTAGTAGGAGTTCGGGCCGAGTGCCGAGAAAGACCTAATTATATATCGTTAGTAATTGATAATGCGTAATATTAATAACTTTGAACAAAGAAATTTTAAAAATTTTGCTTGAATCGACTTTTTAAAAAACACTTATGGTGAGTGTATTTATTGCATTCAAAAGCGGTCGAGTGAGAGAGATGGAGGATGGTTTGCTTCGCTCATCACATCATGCCTTCAATTCAACTGATATCACTTCGCTAAAGTTGAAGAAATGGTGACCGATACCTTCCTTATCTAAATATTTTTGCCAGAGGTCGTACAATAAATAAATTTATATTATCTGAGAGCGTTATGCGGCGTTTGAGAGAGCAAATTGGTCAATAGGCCAGATTATTGGACATGATTTCTTTAATTACGCACCAAGGCAACAACGCGACCAACGACCAAAAACAAAGGTGTTAAGTTCTCACCTATAGTATACCTCCAGAAGTCCCTGAGCGGCAGGTTGCCGGCGCCGCGGCCGCCCAGCACCAGCACGTGTCCGCCCAGCAGCGTGGCGGAGTGCTTGGCACGCGCGCACGGCCCAGCGCCGCCGTCGCCGTCGCCGCCGTTCGGGCGCGCCTCCACCGGCCTCCACATCTCACTGTCTGCGGCAACACAAACGGTACTTTACAAATATGTGACGTCAACCTGACCTAAGTTTCATGAGGACGCGCAAGTGTTACCGAGGTATTACCGTTAGAACGAGCAACACACGGGACACCTAAACATTCCCGTGCGTGGTGGCGGCGTGATCTCTGCCACAATATAAAACTCATGTACATACATACATAATATATATTTTAATAAGGCTTGTACCTATTAGATTACGATCACAAACTGATAAAAGTTTTAAGGACTAAATATTGAAAAAAAACTTAACAGGAAATCGCATTGCAAAAATTATGTAAGAAAATTTATAGCTTAGCTTACGTCCTATTTAAAATATCTAAGATTGTTAATTTGGAAACCCTGCTAACAGCGTACCATGGTTAAATTACATCTAATATTCGCTATGGTAGGTATATTTTTTAAAGAAAACAAGGGATATTGAAAAAAAATTCAAACATCAAAAGAGATGTATAAGAGCCATGTTTAACCTGAAAGTAACGGACTCGTGTCAACCATTACATACAAGTACTTTTATGTTTTCTGTTTTGAATCCTTAATATCTCAGAAAGTACTGCAGCTATTGACTTGAAATTTGAAATAATAATACATTTCGTGCACCTACATATACATAGGTACAGATTTATTGAAAAGTCAATATGAAGATTTTCAGTAGGTACACCTACAAATTTTGAAATCGAAATTTTAAATGGGTACCTACCTACTACAGAGTCAAAAGTAGTATATAAGTTTGTAGTAGAGACTATGGGGCAATATCAAATCAAAGGTTTCGACAAAATTAAAACAGGTTTTGAAAATTATCTAGGTTTCACACTTAGCGAAATACATAGATACTAGCGGTCCGCCCCGGCTGCGCACGGGTATTAAACAAAAATTTCATACACACTAACACGATGGGTTTCACAGTTTTCATACGAACCCCCCTTGATCCCCTTGAATACTTGTCTATAATCAAAGCGGATCCCTTACTTTTTTTAGCAGCATTGGGGTTTTTGACATTGACTTGACACTCCATAACTGACACTGGCCGTAGGTACAGAAAAAGCAAGCAGCGGAGCCATCATAGAAAAAGATTTTGAATATAATAGCGCACGGTTTAATTATTGAATTTTTCATGCGGATCCCTTTTTGAAAATATTATATAGCCTATGTTCATCACGGAAAATTTAGGATTCTAATGGTGAAAGAATTTTTCAAATCGGTCCAGTAGTTTCGGAGCCTATTCAATTCAAACAAACAAATAAGCAAACAATCAAATCTTTTCTCTATATAATATTAGTATAGAAAAGCTAAAAAAATAAATCTACCTACCCACTAATCTCTGTACTAAGTAAGTGGTGCCCGTAATTATAATAAGTCCCTACCTTGGAGAATCCACAAAGCATAGTTTAGCCCCAAGCTAAGCAGTGTTATGTGAACTAGGTAACTGGTAGTTGTTTTATAGTTAACTAGCGGTCCGCCCCGGCTTCGCACGGGTATTAAACAAAAATTTCAGAAATTATACACTCTAACACGATGGGCTTCACAGTTTTCTTAGGGATCCCTTACTTTTTTTAACAGCATTGAGGTTTTTGACATTGACTCGACACTCCATAACTGACACTGGCCGTAGAGAAAAAGCAAGCACCGTGCGCTAATGTATATTCAACCTCTTTTTCTATTATGACGTGCCATAATAGAAAAAGAGGTTGAATATACAGCGCACGGTTCAATTATTGAATTTTTCATGCGGATCCCTAACTTTTTTAAAAATATTAGGTATATAGCCTATGTTCATCACGGAAAATTTAGGATTCTAATGGTAAAAGATTTTTTCAAATTGATCCAGTAGTTTCGGAGCCTATTCAATTCAATCAAACAAATAAACAAACAAACATACAAACAATCAAATCTTTCCTCTTTATAATATTAGTATAGAATACATTATATCACATAGGTAGATAGATATGTTTGTGTGTACGTAGAGTAGAGAAGGACCAGAACATACGAAGAAATATCTGAAGATCTAACAAAATATTAGTCCCGAGGCGGGAATCAGTTACATTCGCACTTGACGAATCTTGTTTGAATACAACTCATCTGGACAAATCGCAATCCAGTCCAAGGAAATAAAGAACTTTGATTTTAATTTTGAATGCAATGCGTGGTAAGTTGCTGAATGGTGTTAAACAACAATGTTAAATTATGTTTATTTCATTGGTTTTTGGAGTACGTACCTACCTAATTTGTGTTTGTATTTTTTAGTTTCTAATTTTTGTATTAAGTTGTGTTATGTATAGCTCCGAGTTATTTTGGTAAATTTTAGCTTGCAACGTTTTTTCGTCGTTTGGTATGTTTGCATAATTGGGTAAATAGTTCGTATCGTTATGAACATAAATAAATAAAATACCTAACTACATTTTTTTAGATATTCATAACCGTTGAGCTTGATTAATTCAATAGTTAAGTATTATCACGTATTGTTTAGGGTTTCGAGGAACGTAGCAAACACCCCATAATTCAACATTCTCCACCCTACCCTTCAAGGAAACTTTTGACTTCAAAAACATGAAACCCTCCCTTCGGAGGCATGCATTACTCGTACTTCCCCTCGCTATAGACATCACCAAGTGCCCCATAGCACGGCGCGGGGCGCGGGGTAAATGAAATGTTCGGAGTCCCTCAGGGCTCGTAGCGCGCCCCGCGGCTCTTGCTCCTGCATGAGGAGACTACAGCTCGGTCTCGAGAGGGCGAATTTATCGTTAACAATGTGTAAATATTGGTAATGCCAAACGATATAGTTTTATTTGCTGCGAATGTTAAGTAACTCGAGCAAGACATTGAATGCTACGCGCCGCCGCCCGCCGCCAGGACAATAACTTGACCAGTGTGAAGCGATCCACAACAACTCTTACCGTCGGCGTCGGTCGAAGCGAAGCACACTCCGTCTAGGTTATTTTTATTTTTAAGATCTGAAAGCTTCCTTCTAGAACAAAGCGACGCAGACAATTAAATTGGCGAGAGTCTAGGCTACTTATACCATTTTAAAATCTGAAGTTTAATCGTTTTATAGATGAACAACCCCTGATAAGCGGCTATTATTTTGGGGACGGGACTTGTGTTGCAGCACAAATCGCGTGCGGCGTCGTCCACGGCACAGCAGCCCTGCGCACACATTAGGTACAGCAAGCACTCACTAGTCTGACATTGCTTCATCAAACATTTAGTTACCGCATGATTACGACCCCCAACCCTTTGCGCCCTGCTGCCCTGCCGGGCCAGTTTAATGAGAACCTTTATACCGCGCTTTTAGAGCAATCGGTATATGAACAAATGATTGCATGATGGGGAGATGGCAGTGGTATGTGTAGAGTGGTCGAAGGGGAGCCCCTCCGGCCACTCTACACAGACTACTGTTTGTGTTGGTTAGCAGTCGGTTTGTTGTGATTGTGACAGAAGGCGGCGCGGGAGAGCCAATATGGCTTTTCCGCGGTGACGTGGTCCGTTACCTCGTGTCAATGTCAATAATATCTATACATAATCAAAGTCTGCCTGCATAAACATTTGGGTACATAATTGGGAGAGATTCAACTATTATACTATTCTACTTCCTATGCCAATAGGTATGTATAATTCGGGTCATACTTACACATAAGTCTGCCTCTGGCTGTCCAAAATATGGTTTCCCTCTTACTATATCGCTATCGTAAGGATACACAACACAGCTGTGGCATCAGTTAATTATTTATATTCCTATCTACCATAGCATCCCAGCACAGACCACTATGGAAGGATCACATTGTATTGTATACATATAAGTACTGGGAGATTATTAGTAGGATAGATATTATAGGTACTCGTAAACTCTGCCATGGACAGGTATAGACTTGTCTCTTTGCTTGACATCCTACCAATGCATTGCAATGCAAAAACAATTGGCTAGTTTACTTAATTATACTTTGATATTTATTTTATCCCAAAAAACCTATATTTTAAAGAAAAAAAATACATAACGTAGGTATTTTGTATTTAAAAAAATCTGTTTACATTTCCCTTGAAAATGCTGAATAGTGTCATGGATTGGCGGCGCGTCTTGAATGATCTCACAGTCCGCGAAACGAAACGTGTGTTTCTGTGTGTGAGTGACCCGCTCCGTTGTATGAGAACTTCAACGACCACAATAATGTTTTGCGTGGCGTGACGTGACGTAACACTTTCTGATTTGAATGGTTTTTTCATATCTACGTCTCTTTATTTATAACTAGAAAGGGATGGACACGAGCCCTTCATGAGTAGATGATGCATTCAGTCATGTGATCATGTCACGGTCAAATTGAAAGGAGCCATCACAGATATATATTTACATAGAGATTTACATAGATAACGCAAGTATAACGATTTGTATTGAAACCAAGCGTGCCAACTTTTTAATACCTACTGTGAAGTCACAGTCGAAATTTAGTGATGGGAAATCCAAACCGATTCAAAGACACCGATGCTTTTCTCTATTATTTTTACCGATGATTTTCTCTTCCTTGACAATGATGAAGGTTTTTGTGGTGTATCTTTATTCTATAAAGCACAAAATGATTGTATGACAGATATTTTTATACGCTATTAATTAAAAACACTGTTACACATGAGTTCACTAACCTCATCTTCGCTGTCAACGACTTACAACGATATCTATAGTGGGGCACGCCGTTTTATTCAACAATCTCAACTGTTTCGCGCAATCCATTTTTCTTTTATGATAGGATCACGTGGGAAAATAAAATAAATATTTTCAAATACAATAGATTTTTTTTTAATCATTTATTTCTTACATGAGAGTTTTACCAAACATGGCATGCCACTCCCGTAATTCTAAAAATATATAAACCCATTAATTATCGTCGTATACGTTGAAAGGATAAACAATAACACATTAAATATATGAACCCTAAAAATATTACCCTCCTCTTTTAAAGGTTTAGGTAGGTTCGTTTAGGTTCTCTAGGTTAGTTTATTTCAGTTACTTCCATAGTATTATGTCCTATAGTATTTTGCTATGGGGACAGGCGGCGGACATACAGACTATCTTTGTACTTCAAAAAAGGGCGATCCGTGCGATTTATAAATTAAAGCCACGCGATTCTTTGAGAGAATTATTTAAAGAAATAAATATCTTGACAGTAATATCACAATACATCTATGAAAATTTAATGTATACGCATAAAAACAGAGACAACTTTTTGAAAAACTGTGATAATACCAGAAACAAAAACAAATTACTTATACCATCGTACAGATTACATAAGGTATCGAAGTCATTTATGGGAAATTGCGTGCGCTTCTATAATAAGCTTCCATCTGAAGCAACTGAGCTCCCTATTCGTAAATTTAAACAATACATAAAACAAAATCTTATTAAGAAAGCATTTTACTCGATAGATGATTACGTTAACGATAATAATGCTTGGCCAGATGTCGCTCCATTCCACACCGACAATAACATGTAAGAAATTGAATGTTGTGCTTAGCTTCATTATTATGTATTAAATAATTATTGACATTATCTAAATCATTTTAAACTTAGATTTAGATAGGCAAAAACAAACATTGTATTAGACACATAAGTTATATATGAATGTACTAGTGGTTTCTTTTTCACTTCTTCCACTAGTGGACAAAAAATTGAAGTGAAGAGAAATCAATAACATATTTATTTCTTTTTTATAATAATTAACTGTATAAAATTTGACTTGTCTAAGTGCTTATTTTGTAAGCCTAAAGAAATAAAGTTATTGAATCTGAATCTGAATCTAAAGCTGTCGTGTAAAATTTGGTCCTTCATGAGCTTGTTTTATCTACTAAATTGCCTTTATTATAATATCATTCGTTTGTCGATATAATAATCGATTAAAATCGATTATTATGTTGTAGAACGAACAACACTAGTCGCTAGTTTTGACAGACGAATGAGAAATTGCCTGTATCACGAAGTCGAAGCGATGCGCGACAGTATCGCTTGTTCCGATATTCATCGTCTCTTAACACACAACGTCAGATCAAACGTCCAAAGCAAACGCGGCAACGTAATAAGAATATAGTTTACTTAACGTTCATTTAAATTTAGGTATATTATGGGACTCACAACAGCTTGAAATACTTAAAAATAAGTTTTAATATGAATTTACGCATAATATAATTTTAAAATAACTTACATGTGATAGGAAATATGTTCCTGCCTTTGGGAGCTCGAAATTTTTAGGCTATTGCAGTTAATTATCACGCAACGAGGCATTTTTATAGTTTTTGCGGCGGTCCGGCTGCAACATCGGACGCGCGCGGACTGAAGTTAGCGGCGACCGACCTTGACGATTGGTCAGTGTTCGGACACGCGAAGTACATGCATTTACGTTATCTATGTAAATATATATCAGCCGGCTGAATGGACGCGGGGCGCGGGGCGGGGGCGGGGCGGGGGGAGAGCTCAGCACAAACGGATCAATGACCGAATCGGGAGATTGTACTTAAAAGCTACGGACTAAGCTGGATTGGATTGTAATTAGGACGTAATTTTTTAGGGAGACACTTTTAACGGCAGCTTAATTTGATGAGCGAGCTTGTATTATGTGCCTAGGTAGGTAGGAACAACTTACCATGTCGCAAGCAATCTTGTACTGTACCTATTTGTACTTCCTTCCATGGTCACTGATGATGAACTTTACTTACCTATTATTCCTAAGAGATGTTCTCATAGAGAGCAAAAGGGCAGTCAAAGTATCTAAACATGATATCTTCTACCTCTATAGGTAGGTAGGTATAAGTATTAGTAAATCCGGTGGGGAGCCATCTGACAACATCTCTGCGTCGTCCCTCGCGAATCCCAACGCCATGAATACGAATCTGTCATGTGCGACAGACGCGACTTGACGACGTGATACTACGACAGAATGCGACGACATCGCTTCTCTCTACGCGCCTTTTTACCGAAATAAAAAGTGAAAGCGCAACACTGCGCCGATGGCTATTTTGTATTTTAGTCCTGATCATTATTTTAACGTCTTGCGATCGCAAGTGGTCTCGGCCCTGATTACCTAGGTAGGTACTCTAAATTAATCGCTTCATCATAAAAATGGTATCTTTTCAGAATACGTTGTTCGTGCAATACGTTGTTCGTTGTATCTTTAATATGGGTCCCAGAGAATCCTTGCGTGAAAAATTTAAAGAAATAAACATAACGACAGTAACATGTCAATATATTTATGAAAACTTGATGTAGGTACACTCATAAAAATATCAATAAATACATAAAAAATAGCGATATACATAATTTAAATACTAGAAATAAGAATAAACTGGCTGTGCCCACTACTAGGCTACGTAAGATTAATGTATCTTTTAAAGGGTCGCAAAGTATACGCTTCTACAACAAAACTCCAAGTGAGTTGCAAAAATTATAATTTCTATTGTAGTTTTGTTTAGATAATTATCTATAAATAAATTCAAACGAATTGTCAAAAATATTATTTGCAAAAAGGCTTAAGTAAGTACTATAAAATATCAGATTATCTAGACGACAAAAAATTTTGGGACGAGTTTTGCTCCAACTCGAAAACTAACAATATAACTAGGTAAAGGTTTCTTGTTCGTTTCTTTACTTTAAGTACCTTAAAAAGATTGAAGTGAACAATGAATCAAAGTGATCACTTTATTTCCCATTTTATTTCTTATTTAACTTGTATTTTGTGACGTGCCCAAGAGTCCTGTAAGGTCTAAAGGAAATAAAGCACTTTGATTTTGATTTAGATTTTAAAAATTAATATTTTGGCATGGCACCTTTGATGAAAGAAACTACAGACAAAACTGAATAAAAAACGAACGATTCTATCAAGAACACCGTGCAAAGAGCACTAATTGGTCTCTGAGGTATAAGCTCTTACTTCTTTGAATAGCACCGCACGCACTGTCTTAGAGTGTCGTTCATCTATGGCTGATTCTGCAACGTAGAGTCTGGTAGAGTACATGAGATCGGTAGCTACACAGACAGATTTCGGAAGGGGAAGCTCGCCGCGCCGCGCCGCCGCCCGCCGCCGCTCCGCGTCACGGTGTCGGCGTTACTTACAATGCAGCAAAAGGTATTTTTTAGGGTGCGTCGACAACCCCTGCTCCTACCGAGTTTAAATTCACGCCAGTGGTTTTACTGTAGGTTATAGGACACTTGTTTAATCAGGAACACTTTTGAAATTAAATGAAATGAAATGAAATATTATTTATTTGCTTAAATATAGGTTAACAGTAGGTCTTAAAATAAGTAAGTATCACTATATTTGACTTAATAGTCGTGCAAATATTTGATATTAACTTAGACATTAATTAGTTATTAGCAATTTTCAGTAGGTAGGTACTCTTATATTTAATTAAAATATTATAGTCAAATTATTATTATTATGTATACAATATGTCAAAATTTAAATTGAAAATACTCATCAATCGTATAAAAACAATTTTGACAGAGCCAAATATATATTTTACGATTAAATTCGTTCTTTGTCAAATTTCTCATGTCATATGGAAGTTTATTATATAGTCGTATGGCCATTGCGTAGCAGTTCCTTTTACATTATTCTAGTCTCAATTGGGGCACTTTAAGTGGTTTTTGTACAATCTTCCTTTTATTTTGAGAATTTTCATCCTTCTCAAATAAAGGCATGTTGTTTCTTACAAATTTCAACATCTCAAAAATATACAGTGATGGAAATGTTAACAGCTTATTCGTTATAAATAAAGGTCTACATGAATCTCTCCGCTTAATACCAAATATGGCCCGAATACACTTCTTTTGGGCTACGAAAGTTCTATGAGCATCCGTTGAGTTACCCCAGATTATGACGCCATATCTTAAAATAGAGCAAACATGACTGTGGTAAACTGTCAATGCCGTTTTAATATTCGAAAGATCCTTTATTCGCCTGAGAGCAAATATAAATTTATTTATTTTCTTACATACAATGTCTATTTGTTTCTTCCAATTTAGATGTCTGTCGATAGTTATTCCTAGAAATTTTATGTCATATACTTCCTCAATGTTATTGTTATTGTAATTTATGTCAATTTTATTCCTAATCTTATTTTTATATGTCACTGGTCTCATGAATTTGGTTTTAGTTGTGTTTATTTTTAAATTATTTCGATTAAGCCAGTCAACTATGTCATTTAAGGATTTGTTTACCATACTCACAGCATTGTGAATAGATTCTTCTTTAGTTAAAATTGTCGTATCATCCGCAAACATGATGGTGTATTGGTCCGTGGCTTTTGGCAAGTCATTAATGTAAATAACAAATAATATAGGACCAAGAACACTACCCTGTGGCACACCGTAATTAATTAATGAGTAATTTGATCTGAACGTATCTTGTGTGTTTGTTTCAGATGTCATTTTTGATATTTCAGTGCACTGTTGGCGTCCCTTCAGATAGGTTTCAAACCAAGAGTATGCAGGACCCCTTACGCCATAGCACTCTAGTTTATGTAGCAGACGGTCATGGCAGGCAGGGTTGGAAAAAAAACAGTTTTTTTTAAATTTTATAAAACAAACAGTTCAAATTGTTTTAAACAAGTGTTTGTTTTGTTTTTTTTGTTTTTTTTTGTCCTTTTTAGTTTAGGGCATTATTTTAAATTAATTCGACCTGTAATGTTTCATTTCCAGACTAGATCTTTTGACTTTTCAAATTTTCTATAGTAAAATAAATATTGACAAAAAACGATCAATGGATAAACATTTATTTTATGTTGCGTATCTCTAATCACTACTAAACGATTTACATTCACCCTAAATGTTTCCTAGCAGGACTATACCGGCGGGGAAATACCTATAAACTATAAATTCTATTCTATGAATAGGGGCACCCCCAATATTTATTAATTAGTGATGGGCCGAATGTGGTTTGAACCGAATACGAATTTCGGCCGAACATTCGGTAAAAATCAAAAATGCCGAAGTTCGGTTTTTATTCTGCACTTATATCGTCGCTGATCTGACTAAGTGACGTAACTGACATTATGGTTATTTTACAGAATAAGCATTTTTGTCAAGAGTTGCATGCAATTGTCATTGTACAACGAATATGTATGAATCGATTTAAATGAAAATGCTCACCAATATACTTCAAAATAAGGCCTTCCTGATAACGTGCTTTGGATATTATTTTAATAAAAGGTTACTTAAATAAATTAATTTCAAGTAGATACGTCATTTCGTCAGGACTTCTTTTAAAAATTGTTTGCTTCAAATTTCAGATAGGTCTGGTAATTTTTCATATAAAATTCATTAATTTTAAATCAATAACAGTTTTATCGAACAATTAAAGGCGGGTTGCAATAAAATCACGATGGCGTACATGGTACAATATAACTTACTTAGAAATATTACGAAATGACAATTTTATTCATAGTAAATCGAAATGAAATCTACCGATAGTCTTTGAGAAGATATTTATAATTAAGTTTCTTTTTTTATATAGTAGGAAGAATAAAACTGAGAACCGCAGCGTAATTTTTTCAATACTTCTGCAGTTGTTGATGATATACATCAAAATTGAAGCTCTATAGCTTTATTTTATAGTATTCAATGTATACTATCGAATAACGATTCTGTCGACTGCATCCATCTTCATGCATATGCAATTAAATTTAATATAATTTCACTTACGACGTTTAGACTGAACATAATTTTTAAGAACTGTAGATACGTCACACATACTTCTAGACTTAGGAAGAAGATACGGATATACCGATAAGACAGAAAGGTCCGTCTTCAAAAGTACAAATAAACCAGTATAAAAAAGTCAGTTACGCCAAAATGTTGGTTACGTCACTTAGTCAGAACAGCGACGATATGGTAACAACTAACAAACAACAATAAAATATACCTATAAGTAATTAATATATTGAATTTTCAAAAAGTTTATTTGATTCTAATCATAAGACTTCCTAATTTAATAAGAACTTATTGAATTTGATTTTTTAATTCTAAAACTTAAGATTGAAATGTCGAAAAAGGAAACTGATAATGACAGTTAGTTACTTGATTAATAAATAAATTACTATGATTTTAAATTATGTAAAAGGCTTATTTATTTAATCAGGTATGAGTGAGTATGACAGATTTGATTTTTTTTATGTTTTATTAATCTTAAAATCAAAATTGTGCAACTATTTCACTCTTTTCTTATACCGAATGTTCGGCATTTCAACCGAATTTCGGAAGAATGCCGAAGTTAGGCCCATCCCTAATATTTATATTTAAATGAGGGGAATAAAATAACCACTATTCCATTCGACAGCCATCCATTAGGGACTTTCCTAACGGGACTTTACCGGCGGGGAATTACTTAATATGAATTCTATAAATACGAGTGCCTTTCTTTCTCACATTTCATTTCATTATTAATTCTGCGACTGATAACACCTCATAAAAATGTCAACTCCAGGACGCAAAAAGCATGCAATTTGGGAACAATTCACATCGATCCCCCAAGAAAATACCACACTGAAGACCAATAGGGTGCGTTGCAGAAAATGTAAGAAAGAACTAGTTGGACTTGTGAAAAGAATGGAGGCACACTTCCAGCAATGTAGCACCACCACCGGTTCTAACACTGACGCAAATCTTGACGCGGACAGGGACGTGGAGGAGGAGTTGTTGAGTGATGCTGGTTCTTCCCGATCTTCAGATAATTCTTCTGCTACACCCACATCTTCTGTTACTACTCTTCAATCTAAAAATGCCAGTACCAGCAGCAGCGCGAGCGTGAACATTTCAATGAAAAGATTTATTATTGCTACAAGTCAAGAAGATAAGAAGAAAATTGATTTACAATTATCTCGTTATATGTTTGCTACTAACACGCCTTTTAACCACGTAGAACACCCAGAGTCACTGAAATTAATAGAAATTTTACGCCCAGGATGGGCGTAAAATTTTACGCCCAGGATGGGCGTAAAATTTCTATTAATTTAACCTCCAAACCGCAAACAAATTGCTAGCAAGCTACTCGACGAAGTCTACAACTCGACTCAAGAAGCCGTAAAAAATGAATTGAAAAACAAAGTTGTTAATCTGGCAATTGATGGGTGGAGTAATGTCAGGCAGGACTCGATAGTTTGTGTCTGTGTTACCGATGTGTTGACAGACTCAACTCATTTAATTGATACAATAGACACAGGAGCCGAAAGCCATACAGCTGACTACTTGGTTAAAGTTACTACTGCGGCAATAAAACAATGTGAAACTTACAAATGTACGGTGCGAAGTGTAGTGACAGACAACGCAGCAAATATGAGCCGTATGAGACGAGATTTAGCCCAACAGGAAGAACTAGCTTCTCACGAGGATATACTTACATACGGCTATTCATCACACATATTAAACCTTCTAGCAAAGGATTTGAATGCAGAAGATATTACTGATAAAGTTAAGTCGATAATGCGGTACTTCAAATACACTCACTTTGCATCTGCCAAATATAAAGAAGCTGGTGGAAAAGCAATTGTTATACCACAACAGGTACGGTGGAACACAATGGCTGACTGCTTAAAAGTGTTATTAGAAAATTGGCATATAATGTCAGATATATGCTTAAATCATTCAACTGCTATAGATCTGTCAATTTCATTGAAAGTAAATGACATGGCGCTGAAGCCAGGCGCCGAAGTCCAGGCTCTCTACAAAAAACTGGAAAACATCGCAGTTACACTTGACATCTCCCAAAAGACATCCTGCTGTATTGGCGAAGTGACTGAAGCATGGATAGAGCTTAAAAATATGTTTGAGGGAGAGAATGTACGACTGCGTGAGACCGAGTATTCATTGAATGATTTAAGGAAGTTCAAAGCTCGTTATGAAATGGCAATGTCTCCAGCTCATTTTGCAGCAAACTTACTACATCCTAAGTACAGGGGTGAAAAACTCACGAGTGAAGATATTTCTGAGGCTTTATTATTTATAGAAGCTTATCACAAAGAGGCGATGCCCTATGTTGTTAAATACAGGGCAATGACAGATCCCTTTCATAACTTTCTATTTGAAGATCATGTAGTAAATCAGGTCGGACCTCTCGAATGGTGGCAGTCATTAAAAAAACAAATTAATGGTCAAACAATGAACTTAGTGGCTCAGCTTCACACTGCTGTAGCTTCAAGTGCTGGAATTGAAAGACTGTTTAACATTTGGATTTATTCATTCTGACGTACGAAATAAACTGGGTACAGAGAAAGCTGCAAAACTTGTTACAGTTTTTAAATACCTTAATAAGGAAAAGAAAAAATAATTGTTATCTTGATCTTGTCATATTGTCTTACTCTCTCTCCTGACTGACAAACAATTTTGATTTTATAATGTTTATTAAATATAGGTAATTTTGTTTGTTATAATTTTGTTTTTGATTGATTTTAAATTGAAATTTTTAATATTCTATACTATCTAATGCATGTTTCAAAAATACGTGTTATCTTATCCCATTACCCATATAAATCCTGGTACTTGGTAGGTACTTAGATCTTTGTTTGACTGAATAAATAACTTATCAAAAAAATATTACTTTCATTTTATATCATTCATTCGCAATGAAAAGTAGTTTTAAAGCTTGTTTTTTTCTCATCGTTTTATACAATGTTTAAAACTTGTTTTAATCTGTGTTTTTAAACGTGTGATAAAAAACACGGTTTAAAATCAAACTGTTTTAAACATTGTTTTAAACATGTGTTTTAAAACCATTTGTTTTAATCATGCCAACCCTGTGGCAGACAGTGTCGAAAGCTTTACTCATATCAAGAAAGACGGCGACTGGAATTTCTTTCCGATTTAAGGAGTCTAACATTTCTTTAACTAATTTAAAACAAGCTAAAGTTGTCGATTTCTTACACATAAATCCATTTTGTTCGTCGCATATAACATTGTGTTTTTCTAAGAACGTTATAACTTTTCGACTCATTACCTTTTCAAATATTTTAGACATTATTGGCACTAGTGTTATGGGTCGATAGTTTCCAGTATCTGACCTAGATCCCTTTTTAGGGTTTTGCCATCGGTTGCAAAACCCTTATGAAATCGCTTTGGGTCTGTTTTGTGTTTTGAATCCTTAATATCTCAGAAACTACTGCAGCTATTGACTTGAAATTTGAAATAATAATACATTTTGTGCGCCCGCACATATTTATAGAAAAATAAATGAAAATAAATGAAAAATCAAAATGAAGATTTTCCATACAAATTTTGAAATCGAAATTTAAATGGAACGTACAAAGTTGAAAGTAGTATCAAATGAAAGGTACTCGTTTGTAGATTTCAAAATAGTTTTTGAAATTTCGGTAGATTTCATACTTTTTAAAATATTTTGAAAATGGTCAAAAAAATGACCGTTCCCCCCCCCCTATCTCCGAAGATTGCAGAGCGATCGACGTGATATGTACCAAGTGTTTGTAGGTATTAATCTATATTTTATAGGAAAAATATAGAGAAGTCTGTAAAAATAATACTTTTTGAAATATGGTCAAAAAAGGGCGGGAAAAATTTCTAAAGGGGTGACTACCCCCCCGAGTTGGGTATCAAATGAAAGGTATTGGTTTGTACATTCCAATGCAGTTTTTGAAATTTCGATAGATTTTATACTTTTTGATATATTTTGAAAAAGGTCGAAAAATTGACCGGTACCCCCCCTCTATCTCCGAAGATTGCAGAACGATCGATTTGATATGTACCAAGTTTTTGTAGGTATTGATCTATATTTTACAGGAAAAATATAGAGAAATCTGTAAAAATAATACTTTTTGAAATATGGTCAAAAAAGGGCGGGAAAAAATTCTAAAGGGGTGACTACCCCACCGAGTTGGGTATCAAATGAAAGGTATCAGTTTGTACATTTTAATGCAGTTTTTGAAATTTCGATAGGTTTTATACTTTTCGAAATATTTTGAAAAAGGTCGAAAATTTGACCGTTCCCCCCCCTCTATCTCCGAAGATAGCAGAGTGATCTATATAAAATGTACTAAGCGTTTGTAGATATAGGTCTATATTTTACAGGAAAAATATAGAGAAGTCTGTAAAAACAATACTTTTCGAAATATGGTCAAAAAACGAATTTTCATACAATGGGGGCTATTTCATTGAGAGCAATATCAAATCAAAGGTATGGATTTCGACAATTCAAAACAGGTTTTAAAAATCGTCTAAGTTTCATACTTAGTGAAATACGTAGAAAAAAGTCGAAAAAATAATTGTAGGTACCAACCCACTTACCTACCCACTAATCTCTGTAGTAACTGTAATAGTAGGGTTCCACAGCGCCACGAAACCGTTGTTCTCAAAATTTTAAAGTCCATACCCAATGTATTCCACTGCGCTCGAAGAATATTTAGATAATAAGATTATTGAATACATGAATTCCACCGTGCTCCAAAAAAATATGAGAAGAGTAATGTATCGTGGATAATCCACACAACATCATTTAGCGACAAGCTAAGCAAGCTTGTGTAATTCGTACTACTACGATATCTGTTATACTTAATAAAGTATATATAAGTATCACATTAGATGATTTATTTTTGTGTACGTAGAAAAGGACTAGAACACTCGAACAAATAATCTGCAGATCTTACAAATATTAGTCCCGAGGCGGGAATCAAACCGCAACCTCCTGCGTTGTAAGCCCACCGCGCTAACAGGTCGTCAATATACGTACCTACCTAAACGACAAAAGTTCAAAACCCTCGGCGCGCGAGTTACACTCGCACTTGTCGTACTTGTTAAAGAGAGGTTTGACTACAGACTTTTTGAGACCATTAGGGAATACACCATTTTCCAGAGAAAGATTAATTATATGTGTAAGGGATTCAAGGATTGGACCAATATTTTGTTTGAAAAGTTTTGTTGTTAGTTCGTCATAGCCAGCAGCGTTAGTGTTGCGTAGACTCATTGTTATTTTAAGAATGTCTAGACTAGTAACTGGTTCAATATAAATAGAGTTTACTACTCTTCTGTTATCTATAGTGGGCTTATAAGTAACTACCTTATTATCAATGTCTACAATGTTGTGGGTTTGGGTTGTGTTGTACCTAGGTACAGATAACAACATTAAATATTAAGTATGAAAGTACTTCGGAGGTAAGGTATTGCCAGCAGGGCTATTCATGATGGCTCGGAATGGAACCGTGTCGAAATTTACTCTTGACGTTTAGTCGTCGATTTCCTACCGAGCATTCCGAGCAGAGTCCAAATCACGATTCACGGTAGCATTCGATAAACACTCGGTTGACAAGGTGAGAATAGACTCTTACGAGACTGGTGCCTCGCCTCGGGGAGATCATTACTTACATGCTCACCACACGCACGCACAACATCTACACAACAACGCAACTCATCATGATGATCATCAATCAGGTCATGTTTCATTATTATTTTGTATTAAATATTGTTTTAAATACTTAGGTACTATTAAATCCTCTCAGGAGGCTGGTCACCGAGAGGAGTGATTTAAAAAACAGCGCTGCATGCAGCAAAAGCTGAATTTGCTCCTTTTGTTTTAATTTTAATATTACTTTATGTTTATATGTAAATCGCAAGTCTCATTGTAAATTAGTATTTTTAAGACAATAATAATTTTTTCTATTCTAAGGTAACGGAAAACGTTTCCGGGGCATGCTTTAGAAACGGTAGAAAATGTATGTAGAGTCACAAACATTGCGATGGCGATGGGACGACTTCAATCACCTCGATTGCCATTCATGTCCGTCCATGCCTCACGCACAACCAATCAATCAACTAGGAAGGGAACGCGCGCAGCGCATAACAAACCTGAAACTGTTTTATTTTGAACTAGGCTTTTCCGAACCTAATCGTCCGATCACTCACCTGTTATTTAAATATAATAGGTAAGGTTCATTCCCTCCCTCTGGATCTATATTTGCAAAATCTTGGTAGTATGTACGTACGTACCTACATAATAGATTTTGAAATTGATTGACACAAACATGATGCTTGTGCTACGCCGCTTCGAGTCGTAGCAATCGCGCAGCAAGCCGATATAACAAACTATCAGGATCCGGAAGGGTGCCGCAAGCCAAAGATGCAAAACGATGCTCAGTGCCAATTGCATCAACAATACGCTACGAGCTCCGGGTGAAATGCGTCGCGAGGGGCAGGGTAGAACTCAGGTGAAGGGGGAGTTTCCGCGCGCCCCCCGGGAGGGAACCATGGATGGAACAAACTTACAAATTGGATCCGACTGGCGGCGGTTGTTAAAAAGGGAATAGACAAGTGTACTAGCTAGGGCTTGTAAACCGGTTAATCGGTTAACCGAAAAACCGGTTAACCGGCCGATTTTGCCTCGGTTATTAACCGGGTTTTTTGGTCAAAATAACCGGGTTTTTCGGTTTTTTTTGCTGTAGTAAAAAATGAAAAAAATAGCATTCTAAGGGTTTCAATATCACCCACCGACTATTAAATTACTTAGTTTATCGTTTAATACGATCTGGAAGGACAACAAATCTTAAAAACACATTTGAACGAATAAAAAGTCAGTAAGTTTAGTAATTTCAGTTTAATATAATAATAAAATGCAAAATATTGGAATATTAATGTCGGTAACTTATTTTACAAAAAGATAAATTGAATAGTAAGTAATGATGGAGATAATCTATTCTTGGGAAGTCGCCCCGTGAACAGTGGAATACGTCAATGGTTGGCGCTACCAGATTAAGTGCTTGATTGATGAGTGACAATGGTGTTTTGTTAATCAGTTTAGTTCTTCCGCGACGCTTTGAGAACAGAGTAGCCGCCTGCGCCACCCGACAATTTCATCAGGTCGGCACAGACTTATCAACACCATGGGCATTCCCCTAAACACCCTAACCACATACAGTGCTAACGCCACACCTCTCCTTATTTCCAATTTCCAAGAAAATTTGAATACAACCGGAATGTATTATATTAGTTATATTAGCCCAGTACGAATAAATATACATAAAGGAATGGAAAGGGTTGACGCCATAATATATTCCTTTTAATAAAGGTATCGAGTAAAATTTTCCTCTATATGCTCCATAACGAGACTTTATCTAGCTTTATGAGGACCCATACAGAAACTGCGCTTTTTTCTTGATTTCTGACCGGAGCATCATATATTCCTGTGAGTGCTCGAACCAGTTTTGTGAACCAGTTAGCTCGTAAAATTAATCCTATAATTCTGTCCGCCTTTGAATAAACGCTGGCAACATAGGGTCTGAACCGCAATTCCTTGTCCAGTTGAACCCCCTGATCCCTCACCGATTCCACACTCTTCAATCGCTCTTCTGTGTGGTAGTTGTAGTGGAATGGGGTAGTTGCTCTGCTACTTAAATTTGTACTGTGTCTAGGAGGGGACGTTGAGGTCGCTCCGCAGATTTACCTTCGAGGGCTAATTGTTCATGTGTTGTAAATGACACCTGTTTAGTTTAGCAGTTAAAACTCCATTCAATCTTCTCGACATGCTTTTTATTAAGTTATCAATGAAATCTTGTAGTATTCGATTCCACTCTTGTACTAGTGCCCTTTTGAGATCTGCTGTTTGTTGGTTTTGGATCGCGCTATTTTATTTGCTTTCCTAGCTTATACCGCGCCGCAGTCAGGGATCCATTTTCAACGATGTGCATCTCCGTACGCGCCCCTATGCAAATACTGCCCCATACCATTACTGACCCTCCACCATAATGGCTCTCTTCCGACAATCCACACTAAGCGTATCTTTCGCAGGGTCGTCTCCAAACTTTAACCCTTCTATCATCTGGCTTTAGACAAAACCTAGACTCGTCAATGAACAATATTTTCCCCCAGCCATCATCATTTCAGTTTTGGTATGAGCGAGCAAAGTTAGCCCGAGCTACTCGATGATCTGTGGTGAGTAAGGGTCCTCTAGCTGGCAAGTACGTCTTTATTCCAGCTTCTTTAACTCTTCTTCTTACGGTTTTAGTGCTAACTGTAACCTGTTGAACATACTGGTCATAGATCTGACCTCAGAAGATGTCAAAGTGCGACTTCTCAGAACACTGCTCACCATAAATCAATCGTATCTTGCTGAAGTGACACTCTTGCGACCAAGATCTGCACGTCTCGTGTACTCACCAGTCTGCTCGACGTCGAACAATTCGAAATATGACGGATTTGTAAAACCCAAATCTTTGAGCCACTTCTTTATAACTTTGACAATTTTCAATTAAAGTAACAGCTTTGGAAACCTGAGCTACGCTAAGATTCGACTTATTCCATTTATTGGTTTGTAAGCACCACTATTGCGATATGTTTTTGTGAAAAAAAAGACAGAATTTTATGAATTGATTACGCACACGTTAGTAAAATTATTCCAATAGACTAGTGGAAATAGCAAATAAACAAAAAAAAAAACAAACGAATACCTGAAACAAAAGACTACTGAAGTAATTCTTTTTTCAAATTAAACATTATGGTATATGTGGCCAGTTTGTACTAAGTACTTTTAGTGCATATTTCAGTTGTTTTTTCGATTGATGAACCGTTCCTCTAATTATGTCCATGAGTGTAAATTTGTCAGGCTCAATCATCAGGCCGGTAATACACTTCCGATTCTTTGACAGACGGGTGGTCGTATTCGACTATCCGAATGCATTCGTTCCATAAGTACATTTTGTAAGACATCGCTTATCTATATTACAATTTCATCCGACGATCAGACAAAAAATTCAGATACTTGCATTTTTATTTAGAATCTTTATTTTGCCAATGCATTTTTATATAGTATTTTGTACTATTATTAACTTTTATTTAGACGATGCCCATTAACAGCAGATATATTAATTAATTTAGTTTTCTTCTTTTAGTTTAATCAGTTCATTGTTGTGCGTTGCTTTGCTTAGGTACCTTGTTTGTTATCACTTTGTGCCTGACTGACAACCTATATTTAGGTCAATTACAGATTTTTTCATGACTTGAAATATAAATTGACGTAACCAAGTATGCCTTGAGCTCCAACGGCAAATAAATGAAAATGACACGTGTATTAGGTACTCATTTGACTGAACCGTAGATATGTATTCATAAGACTAAATTGTGATTTGAGTCAAATTAATCAGTGCTAAGCTAAATAATAAATTTCATCGAATTTTATGGTTTTATATCGTCCAACGACTCTTTTTGGAAAAAAACCGAAATAACCGAAAAAACCCGGTTTTAACCGGTTTGAAAAAATAAAAACCGAATTAACCGGCTTATAAAATAACCCGGTTTTTACAAGCCCTAGTACTAGCACGTTGGCAGTTCGATCGGCGGAAGAGTGCCTAACTTGTAAATAAATAAATAAAAAAAATCATTTAAAGAAATCCCTTGACCACGAGATTGTGTTAACCTGTTGAAATTGAAACGTCGGTAATATATGTAAATAAAGCGATAACCGTTAAAATAGTACTAAAAATTTTAATTTTGCAAATGATTATTAGCCCCTCGGTTTGTTAGCAGGGTTTGAAGAAGTTGATGCTCCTCTCGAAGAACTTGAACTCAACGAGAAGTTGAGTTCAAGTTCTTCGAGAGGAGCAGACTAAGACCAAAACGTTAAGAAAACGGAACTGGTTCTATCTGGATCCTGGAACGGTCCTGCCTGATAATTTGCTGAATGGGAACATACATAACATTGAACGACAGATAAATTTTTTATATTAGGTACCTATTAGGTTTGTACCTGGTTTGTACAAATTTTGTTTAATTTTATGTACAAAAAGAGAGGAAGTATCTATAAAGGGCGGCCCTATCGCTTTGAGCGATGTTTTCCAGGCAACCTTGACATTATTATATAATAATGAATGATGTAGATAATAATAAACTATGATTACAAGTTGAATGTTATTCATATATATATATATATATAAACCTTTTCATTTTAATTGAAACGCTCTTCCGGTTTCAAATAGGAACATAAAAAATCACGACCGAGCGCGGCTCGCTATTAAAATAATTCATTAAAATGATATTTGAGCAGTCTGAACCCCGCGCCCCTCTGGGCCCGTTACGAGGCGGTTTCACCCAAAGTTTCGCCATAAGTATAATTAAGGCGAGTATTCCCGAGCGGCCGATGCTATTAGGCCACGCCCCTTCCCCGCGCGCGTCTCTCCGGATTCTCGAAACGCACGCGACTTTGCTAGACTAAAATATTGTGTATAATATACGCAATTATTTTAGTCTAGTCTAGTTATGGTGGTGAAAAAAATAATTATGATACTATGGTACAATGCAGAAAATGATTTGTCTATTTTTTATAATCCATACCTAAAATTTTTTTGACTTTGCTTAGGGTCATTCGGGGTAATAGCACCTAACAAGACTAAGGTGGCTAAGAATAAAAATCAATAAATAATAATATCTATACATAATATATTTTCTTTATTAGCTATTGTATTGATTTTTTAAATTCATCTTAGTTAGCTGTCTTGGTTGGTACGAAACAATTTGATCTTCTATTGCTGAACTTTGGCCTACCTGGACTTAGTTTTTTTTTATATTATTTCCCTTATAGGCATGCCTCGGATGTGTCGGGGATCCACAATTTCGGGCAAAAGACATATCATATAAAAATCAACAAATGTTTCTATTTGCACTGGGATATGTTCACCAGACCATATCCCGAATATGCATGTTTTTTTTGTGTTATATTTAGCTGACCTTGAACTTGAAAGTACCAATTACTGTTGGTGTTAATCTGTCTTTTTTGTTCTCTTTGTTGTACTTATATATTTGTATTTTGAAAGTTCGTAGTTTTTGAAACAGGTCCTTGGGAGTTGTATCCTGTTTTTTCGCTCGTGCACATACCTATCATGCAATATTTATTTTTAACTCCAATTTATAGAACCTCTCCAAACACAGTTTTCCAATAATTGCTGCGGTTCCAGACATTGATCTGTAATTATTGCCAAATGATCTTAAGCCCCAAGCACCATCTACACACACATCTATTTGAGGTATACCGTTTTTAACTCGACCATAAGCAATATCAGCATCTTTCTCTTTATTTGCAGCTTCCATTGATTCCATCGCTGTATTTTCCCAGTTTTCATACACGATACCTTGAATTTGGGTAAAATATATTCTGAAAAATACGGGGACATTCATAGCAGATAGAATCTCCTCGAACTGAGAAAACCCAATACCTCTCTCTCTCTATAATTCTACGACCACTGATTGGAAGGTATTCGTTTTCTCTTTCCTCTTCAATAATCAGAGCAATATTCTCACCGGTCCTGTAATCAATAGATAAAATTTTAATTTTCCTTATTTCGTCATATAAGGTGCGCGTAGAAACGACTGTATAAATACAACAACAACAACAACATCAGCCTATATAGTCCACTGCTGGACATCCAATTTGTTAGGAAACTCCAGTGGGAGTCGGACAGGAAGGCAGATCACGACATAACTTTTAATTTCGTGAATCTATAGAATGATAGAAAACTATTTTCAAGTTTTCCGTAATTGAATATCTCCCTCTGTTTGCTGTTTGTTATGTCTTAACTTATAGCATAATTTTCAAAACTGCCAACGACCGAAAATGTAACAAAAAATTTCGCGGCTCGCTTCGCTCGCCGTTTTTCTCTTCTTTTCTAGGCTTTTTCCTTCCGAAAATTTCATTTATTATAATGTATATGTATGCAATGAATAAATAAATGAAATAAATATGTAGACAATTTTCAGAGGCCGCAAACACAACAAAATTTGAGCGCTCTTTCCTCTCACTGTTATATTTTTTATGCTCACCATACCTATATTACTACGTGACCATCCAAACACACTCTTTAGTCTTGTTTGTATTATACAAAACATTTTAAAAGTCTAAAAAAAATTGCGGCTCGCTCCGCTCGCCACGACACCCACGGGAAGAGTTAGGGTGGTGGAATTCTATGCCGGCACCACACGGCAGTACTGACTGTATGAATGATACCTTTAATTCTACCTAAATCTTTTTTGTACCAAATAAGAGGACTATAAACCTGTTACTTTTGTCTACTGAACATTATAATTAAAAATTGTTAATTGCATAAAAAAACGTCATAATATTTAGAGCTCTCATTACGAATATAAGCTATTCATGAAAATAGCTTGCGGTTTGGCAGTGAGTGCTTCCCCTCACAATAATTAGGATTGGCTACTGTACAAGACTTAGTGAGCGTTTTAAAATAATAAAAACAAAAATTGATAAGGATAAGTACCTACAGCAATAAACTTAATTATAAAAACATAGAACAGTCTTTAGTTTTTAAATTCCATTAGAAGACAAAAGCATGCACATGTAAAACTATTATAATGTAGGTTTCACACAAATCAGGATCAATAAAAAAAAATACCATTAAAATCAATAGGAATATAAAATGATTACATTGCTATTGTACCTACTTACTCTTCTTTCCTGTGCGTTCTACTATTTTCTCTTGGTTCCATTAATTCCGAATGGGTTTCAGTGTGTTCTCTTGACCTATAAAGTTTAAAGATAATCATTATATTTCCATATACTATCACTCTAGTTTTATATATATACTTTTTGTATACAATCATAATAAGGTGTTAATTATAATACAAAATGAAAGCACTACAGTTAGGTACTTACATTTTGTACTCATCTCCATCCAACTCACTTGTAACTATCGTGTCTAATGTAAATAATAGACATTCCTCTAAAAAATGAAAGATGAAAATTAATTTAATTAGGTAGTACCATTTACAATTTTTTTATGTTTCCCTAGTTTGTTATTTCATAATTATGTACATACCGTTTCCCATCCCATTTGCTCACCTACCCATTTTATTCTAATTACCCCGACTGACCTTCGGTATGTATTATTTTTCTGTTGTATCTCCTATATTATTTGTTTATAGCATCATTTCTGCTTGAGGACTTACTTGTGACTGTGGAGTCCAGAAGGACCACTAGCGTGTAGATTTTTGCTAAGTGATGTTTTTTTTTACGGCGCATATCAACTCTTGAATAATAGAAAAAAATTAAAAACTGTCTGCGTCAAGATGCAAATTATTATAATTATGATACCACTTTTTGGTGTAAAAAAGCATACTGAAACAACTAGAAATATAATAATTTCAAAAATTACTTTATTTACACATAAAATATTCGAGGAGAGCGTAAACGGCGGCGCGCCGCCGCCGTATACGCTCTCCACGTTCGAATACCCCCGCCTCGCTCCGCGCCCCGCCCCGCGTCGGGGCGCGGAGCGACATGACCTCTCTCTGTGGCGCCTCGGCGAGTACTGAGCAAGACGGTGCGCAGGCCACCAAGCACGATTTTGTAGGTATTTAGGTTTTTTGAAAAATATTTGTATGGCATATAAAAATCTGTTCTAGTGATGCACTGCGTAATAAAATTTGCAATGTTTTGGTATACATTTTGTGTCATTTTATTCATTTTTCTATTCACACTGATCATTCAAAGTTTCATTTAGACGTAACTTTGTGATTTTTTTCTATCGGGTGAAATATCACCAATCGTGTTTTTGTTCTAGTGATGCACTAGAAAATATGCTCAACTATAATGTGTATGAATTTCAAAACTATAGGCCTTATAGTTATTGAGGTACGGCCATTTGAAAATCCCGAAATTCGGGAATCCTCCCCTTAAACGCGGTATTTTTCCGGAAGCTCGAATGGACAACAATACAATAGGAAGTCCCTGTTCATAACCCATTGTGAGACTCGGAAGCCAATAATATAAATATTTCATAGGTGGGTATGTAAATAATGGTAGCGAATCCAAAAACATAAAGTAGTGAATGTTAAAGGACGTTGCCCTCGGGCGGGTTCGGCAGTTTGAATTCATTGGAGTACACGCTCCGAGTTGGACTCCTTCACATAAATTGACAAAGATAGTTTTATTCGCATCTAACGCGATTAGTTTCGTGCGTCGTCTTGTCTGCGGGTAGATAGGGTAAACCGGCCAGTTTGCCGACCACCGCTGGTTCACGATCACTTTTTCGTAAATATATGAAGGTTCAAAGAGTCCTAGTCGACTAAGTTGTCGTGAACCGGCCGAATCACCCTAGATGAGTAAGAGCCACACCGAGGCAATCATGTAAGTAAAACAATATCGCTGGAAGGAGATTAGGGATCTGCACAAACGTAAGGAAGGCCCTCGGGGCTCGCGTCGCTGCTGGAGACGGAGCCCATTTGTCTATGACAGGACGTGAAGCAGATAGGTAGGAAGGTATACTGAAGTGACCTATTTATCAAGTAGGAACCTCATAAATAAGACGAGGAAGTGCTGTGCTATTAAGTGTATGTAGACAACAGTTACGGGGCGGTCGGTGGCATTAGCGACCCTGTTAGTGGTGGCTTGTCGACCGGAGGCTGGGTGAGCGCGGAGGGAGCGCGCGGGCGGAGGGTCGCTCGCCCCTCACGATCGCGCTAAAATCACTTTACAAGCAAAGCAGTAGTAGGTATACAGTGTTTAAACAAACCCCAGCCACCGGCACACGGCTCTCGGCAGCCAGGGCTTCCCATCTAAACACGTCTAATTGTGTTTTAAGCAAAAACTATTTTTGAATAAAAAAGATTCGTCAAGTGCTAGTGTAACTTGCGCGCCGAGGGTTTAGATCTTTTTGTCGTATATTTGACTCTCATTCGACATCTCTGTGGCACGGTAGGTCAAGGTCCGCCTACGAAGCAGGAGGTTGCGGTTTGATTACGGCCACAGGACTAATATTTGTACAATCTCACAGCATGTGTGTTCTGGTCGTTTTCTATGAACCCAAAAAAATATCAAATAATATAAAATATAGTTATGTAGTATGTATAACACGAGCTTTGCTTAGCTTGGGGCTAAATGATGCTGTGTGGAATCCCCAGTTACTACAAAGATTGTAGTTGGGTAGGTAAGTAGGCGCGTAATGATTTTTTCTCGTTTTTTTTCATTGTATTTCGTTTAGTTTGAAACTTAGACGATTTTTAAAACCTGTTTTGAATTGTCCAAATCCATAGGTACCTTTGATTTGATATTGCTCTCTATGAAATACCCGCCTATGTTTGAAAATTAGTTAGTTGATCATATTTCAATAAGTTTTTTTTACATAGGTACTTATCTATATTAATTTTTCTTGTAAAATAATGACTCATATCTACAAACGCTTACTACATTTCACATCGATCGCTCTGCAATCTTCGGAGATAGGGGGGGGGGGTTGATCATTTTTCCGACCATTTTCAAATATTTTGAAAAGTATAAAGTCTACCAAAATTTCAAAAACTATTTTGGAATCTACAAATCAATAGGTACCGTTTATTTAATATCAGTGTTACGCTGTGGGTCTCATTTAAAATTTCCGCACTAAAAATCTTAATTTTGCATAGGTACCTTCTTGTTTCAGTTCATTATCATAGTTTAACGTTAAAAAGTTACAGCCATTTCAATACATTACCAAACTACGAATCTTTATACTTTATAAATAATAAGGTAATTTAAAGTAATTGAAGAAAATTACAGAAACGCGTATTTTAATTTATTGTTTTTTCAGCATCTACGGCAAATTTCATGCCATAAGCATCCTACATTTAAAAAGTTAGACATAGGTATCATACCTACATTATAATCAATATGATCCTAAATTTTAATAACCAGTTTCACTTTATCCGGAATATTTTTCAAAAATACTGAAACTCTTGTTCGAAAACATGTGTCTTTAGTATTCTTTGTAATTTACAAGCAAATCGGGCCACTACGTAGAGTTACAGAAAACAGCATAAAAACTTCAAGCCTCTCCTTCCGTCTCTCCTTATGGATGGAATTTCCAAAAATGCCTACTTAGTGGGAGACATTTTAAAGATAAAGGACCGACGGACCTTCTCTCCAAGTTAATAAATAATAATAGCTTTCTAGTGCCAAAAGAGGCTTTTTGGAAACCTCGTTTTGTAAAATTGGCAAGGCCCTACGTTGGGCGCCAGACCCTTTAACATTTTGAAAGCAACAGAACAAAGTTATTATGGGACGATCAAATCTACTATTTTGAACTTCATGATGTAGACAATGTGTGCCATTGACGATAATAGCACACTGTGTAGGCACCGAAGTGTAGTCAGACAGCCCCGCGTTGGGCGCCAACCAGATCCAGCAGCAGTGTTACGAAACTGTGTGTTAGGTACCGTGCCGACGGATACAGGACGCGCTAGCTCAACCGGCCAGCTTATCTCATTTTATTGCCCGTTTCAGTGTTAGCATAATCATTCGTCTGTAATGTTCAGTACCTATAGGTACTTATTCAGAAACGCGTAAATCTTCAGAATTGTAAATCAGTCACAAATATCGGGTGCAATAATAGGGCAGGAAAATAATAAATGATTGAGAAGTAGGATCCCTCATTGGTTGCATGGTTGCAATGCATCGACATCTGTGAGTAAACCGCGGCACGCGTCGCTAATGCGTCCATTACGAGCACTTACCGACCCTCCCGCATCACTTTATTTGTCAACAAACGCCATTTCTCTTTCATAACACGACACTATATTACATATCACCAAAATGCCCAGTAGTTTAGCGGCCACTAAGGCTGTTTTCTTTGCTTTCTCACTTTGTTACGTGATTTTTTTATTGTGTTCCATAGAACACAATCAGCAGATAAGAATGGTTAGTTCAGTGAACCGGGAAGTGAGCTCCGGCACAGCAGCGGCGCGTAACAAGCGTGCGTTCCCCGCGAAGGTCGTCGACGCACTAAGACCGCCTCGCCTCCCTCCGCTCGCCTCGCCTCGAGCTGAGCTTGGCTGGGGTCGCGACTGCGGGGTGCGAAAACCATTTTCCACAGATTACGCAATAGTGAACTAGGTATTTGTACAATGCTGCCAACCGGCCGACTCGGCCGATGATGTGCCGATGCTGCGCCGCCAGATTTTGTGCACATAAATCGAAATTTAAAGTCGACTATCATGAACAAAGAAAATCTTTGCTATAGCCATGTCAAGCACAAACATAAATGTTACTCGTTCGTTACGCGGGAAATGCGGGAATGCGCCCTATGGTAGGTATAGGGCGCATTCCCGCGCGTGTGCGTTATAGTTAAGGATTTTTCTAGCATGAATGTACCTACCTAGTAGCCTTTGTGATGTAGGGGCGAATCGGATGGTTCCGTGCCCTTAGCGAGAATACATTTCACTTAGCTTAGGATAAAATTAAATTAATAAACAAATCATCAACAATATAAAATCGACTGCCGAGAAAATATAATAATTACCGAAATAAAACAAAAGATAGGAAAATACGGTATCAGAGAGATTTCAGGTACTTAGTACCTAGGAACAGCGTCTTTGCGTAGTTTTATATTTTTTGAATTGTCACTAGCACTCTGGTTCAAAATGTATAGGTATATCACATATTTTATTACCTACTGTGTTTTCTCCGAATGCCTCTTCTCTGTGGGCTACACAGCTTAACCGGAAGTGAGTTCTGTAATTTATTGATATCGATACGTTCCATCGATAGTGTCAAGCGAGCTGCCGCGCCGCGCCGCCGCGCCGTACCCTTTTCTAGTGAATGAATGAATGGAAAACGAACGGTATAATCCGATTTATTCAGCATTAGGTCACAAGTTTAGTAAAAATAAGTAGGTAGGTACTTTTAAAATAGCGTGCTGAATGCAAATTCTATCATATTTTAAGACTTTATGAAACAACAATTTTACTTATTTATGAACAGAAATATTGACGGATCAACAAGCTAATATAATTTTTACTGGACCGATTTGAAAAATGCTTCACGAATAAACATTGAGATCGATCAGTAAAATAGTCATCAGTCGCGTCATATAGGTCTCGTTCCTACCCCTGCCTTCAATCTCTAGTCCTAGACTTTACAAGGCGTACATCCATAGAACTTAACAGAGTAGGTACCTAGTTATATAACACCTGAAAAGTTCTGCGAACTTCCGCAGTCGCGGGGTCAACGACTAGCGTGCCACCAGGCCACCACGCCGGACCGGGCAATGAACCTAGTCCGTGGTCCGTGGGACACTCGACGAGGCAGACACGTACATTACACCCGTTGGGCAATAGTGTACCTATGTACTCAAACCCAACTGAGTCGAGGCAGTACCTGCCTCGACTCAGTTGGGTTATATATTGAGGTTATACCCAATGAATTTTTATAACTGATAGACATTCGTTTGGCCACTATCTCTCCTAATGGAAAATGAAGATGTGGCCGACGACGGTGTATCACATTCACGAAGGTTTAGAAGACACCTATTCACTTCTTGAAGAGACTCAGGTTGTAGTTAATCAAAAAAAGGAGTTCCGCTCATTTGTGGCGCGAATGACAAAAGTGAAGAAAAATCGCCTTGTCCAAGTGGAGAGTAGGTACCGATATCCACACAGTAAGGATGGTATTGCGTCGTGCGTGCGTCTGCTGTCCTGAAGTGGACCTGCTTTGGTATTTTGACCTAAAATGCCTTGTGATGTTGTTTAGCCGAAAGACACAATCCATATTTTGTCCTAAGTTTTAATGAGGTCCAGATCTGGGATCGGATAAGGCTAAGGTTTTATGGATGCCAGATCCAAGCCACATGAAAAATGGTTATATTTTTGCAAACAACTGAAAAATCTGTCTCTATTTCCCTCGATCGTTTTTGAAAGATCCTGTTTAAAAGATAGTCTAGATTTAATACCACACAGTTTATATTTAATTATCTCAAACCACTTGATTTATTTTAGTTAGGTAATAGTCTATAGGCTTAAACGTCTTAGGAATCACCTCACTCACCTATATTTTCTAGATAACTCAAAATACAAAATGTATCAAAATATGTGTACTAAGCGACAACGACTTTTCGAATTTCGATTGATTTATCTCTAAAAAACTGCATCAAAGTTTCAACATGGACAGCTGATTTTTTACGAAGAACCGACTCTAGAGCAGGGTTGGCATGATTAAAACAAATGGTTTTAAAACACAAGTTTAAAACAATGTTTAAAACAGTTTGATTTTAAACCGTGTTTTTTATCACACGTTTAAAAACACAGATTAAAACAAGTTTTAAACATTGTATAAAACGATGAGAAAAAAACAAGCTTTAAAACTACTTTTCATTGCGAATGAATGATATAAAATGAAAGTAATATTTTTTTGATAAGTTATTTATTCAGTCAAACAAAGATCTAAGTACCTACCAAGTACCAGGATTTATATGGGTAATGGGATAAGATAACACGTATTTTTGAAACATGCATTAGATAGTATAGAATATTAAAAATTTCAATTTAAAATCAATCAAAAACAAAATTATAACAAACAAAATTACCTATATTTAATAAACATTATAAAATCAAAATTGTTTGTCAGTCAGGAGAGAGAGTAAGACAATATGACAAGATCAAGATAACAATTATTTTTTCTTTTCCTTATTAAGGTATTTAAAAACTGTAACAAGTTTTGCAGCTTTCTCTGTACCCAGTTTATTTCGTACGTCAGAATGAATAAATCCAAATGTTAAACAGTCTTTCAATTCCAGCACTTGAAGCTACAGCAGTGTGAAGCTGAGCCACTAAGTTCATTGTTTGACCATTAATTTGTTTTTTTAATGACTGCCACCATTCGAGAGGTCCGACCTGATTTACTACATGATCTTCAAATAGAAAGTTATGAAAGGGATCTGTCATTGCCCTGTATTTAACAACATAGGGCATCGCCTCTTTGTGATAAGCTTCTATAAATAATAAAGCCTCAGAAATATCTTCACTCGTGAGTTTTTCACCCCTGTACTTAGGATGTAGTAAGTTTGCTGCAAAATGAGCTGGAGACATTGCCATTTCATAACGAGCTTTGAACTTCCTTAAATCATTCAATGAATACTCGGTCTCACGCAGTCGTACATTCTCTCCCTCAAACATATTTTTAAGCTCTATCCATGCTTCAGTCACTTCGCCAATACAGCAGGATGTCTTTTGGGAGATGTCAAGTGTAACTGCGATGTTTTCCAGTTTTTTGTAGAGAGCCTGGACTTGTTGCTTCAGCGCCATGTCATTTACTTTCAATGAAATTGACAGATCTATAGCAGTTGAATGATTTAAGCATATATCTGACATTATATGCCAATTTTCTAATAACACTTTTAAGCAGTCAGCCATTGTGTTCCACCGTACCTGTTGTGGTATAACAATTGCTTTTCCACCAGCTTCTTTATATTTGGCAGATGCAAAGTGAGTGTATTTGAAGTACCGCATTATCGACTTAACTTTATCAGTAATATCTTCTGCATTCAAATCCTTTGCTAGAAGGTTTAATATGTGTGATGAATAGCCGTATGTAAGTATATCCTCGTGAGAAGCTAGTTCTTCCTGTTGGGCTAAATCTCGTCTCATACGGCTCATATTTGCTGCGTTGTCTGTCACTACACTTCGCACCGTACATTTGTAAGTTTCACATTGTTTTATTGCCGCAGTAGTAACTTTAACCAAGTAGTCAGCTGTATGGCTTTCGGCTCCTGTGTCTATTGTATCAATTAAATGAGTTGAGTCTGTCAACACATCGGTAACACAGACACAAACTATCGAGTCCTGCCTGACATTACTCCACCCATCAATTGCCAGATTAACAACTTTGTTTTTCAATTCATTTTTTACGGCTTCTTGAGTCGAGTTGTAGACTTCGTCGAGTAGCTTGCTAGCAATTTGTTTGCGGTTTGGAGGTTAAATTAATAGAAATTTTACGCCCATCCTGGGCGTAAAATTTTACGCCCATCCTGGGCGTAAAATTTCTATTAATTTCAGTGACTCTGGGTGTTCTACGTGGTTAAAAGGCGTGTTAGTAGCAAACATATAACGAGATAATTGTAAATCAATTTTCTTCTTATCTTCTTGACTTGTAGCAATAATAAATCTTTTCATTGAAATGTTCACGCTCGCGCTGCTGCTGGTACTGGCATTTTTAGATTGAAGAGTAGTAACAGAAGATGTGGGTGTAGCAGAAGAATTATCTGAAGATCGGGAAGAACCAGCATCACTCAACAACTCCTCCTCCACGTCCCTGTCCGCGTCAAGATTTGCGTCAGTGTTAGAACCGGTGGTGGTGCTACATTGCTGGAAGTGTGCCTCCATTCTTTTCACAAGTCCAACTAGTTCTTTCTTACATTTTCTGCAACGCACCCTATTGGTCTTCAGTGTGGTATTTTCTTGGGGGATCGATGTGAATTGTTCCCAAATTGCATGCTTTTTGCGTCCTGGAGTTGACATTTTTATGAGGTGTTATCAGTCGCAGAATTAATAATGAAATGAAATGTGAGAAAGAAAGGCACTCGTATTTATAGAATTCATATTAAGTAATTCCCCGCCGGTAAAGTCCCGTTAGGAAAGTCCCTAATGGATGGCTGTCGAATGGAATAGTGGTTATTTTATTCCCCTCATTTAAATATAAATATTAGGGATGGGCCTAACTTCGGCATTCTTCCGAAATTCGGTTGAAATGCCGAACATTCGGTATAAGAAAAGAGTGAAATAGTTGCACAATTTTGATTTTAAGATTAATAAAACATAAAAAAAATCAAATCTGTCATACTCACTCATACCTGATTAAATAAATAAGCCTTTTACATAATTTAAAATCATAGTAATTTATTTATTAATCAAGTAACTAACTGTCATTATCAGTTTCCTTTTTCGACATTTCAATCTTAAGTTTTAGAATTAAAAAATCAAATTCAATAAGTTCTTATTAAATTAGGAAGTCTTATGATTTGAATCAAATAAACTTTTTGAAAATTCAATATATTAATTACTTATAGGTATATTTTATTGTTGTTTGTTAGTTGTTACCATATAAGTGCAGAATAAAAACCGAACTTCGGCATTTTTGATTTTTACCGAATGTTCGGCCGAAATTCGTATTCGGTTCAAACCACATTCGGCCCATCACTAATTAATAAATATTGGGGGTGCCCCTATTCATAGAATAGAATTTATAGTTTATAGGTATTTCCCCGCCGGTATAGTCCTGCTAGGAAACATTTAGGGTGAATGTAAATCGTTTAGTAGTGATTAGAGATACGCAACATAAAATAAATGTTTATCCATTGATCGTTTTTTGTCAATATTTATTTTACTATAGAAAATTTGAAAAGTCAAAAGATCTAGTCTGGAAATGAAACATTACAGGTCGAATTAATTTAAAATAATGCCCTAAACTAAAAAGGACAAAAAAAAACAAAAAAAACAAAACAAACACTTGTTTAAAACAATTTGAACTGTTTGTTTTATAAAATTTAAAAAAAACTGTTTTTTTTCCAACCCTGCTCTAGAGTCAGCTTTTTCTTTTCTTTTCTATGTCAGCCAGCGTATGGTATGACCTTTGATTAGGTATGACATGGCTAGGCTAATCCAATTACTTTTTTTTTTTTTTTTTTTTTTTCTGTGGCCTGCCGCGAAAATTTCAATAATATACCCCAAAGTGGGTGTGATTTTTTTTATAAGAGCCGCACCGCACCACACAGTATTAAAATTTAGTTTTCCTGTAAATAATTTTTCCTTTGAGTAGATACATTGTGAATACATACATACCGTAACATTTCAATATTTAAATCTTCGCCGTAACCGGTATTCTGTGGGTGGACAGCTAGGCAGGTAAGTAGGAAGGAACGTTTTGTCAATCTGCTGTATCTAGATCGGTGAACTTACCTACCTAGCTACCTACCTGATGCCTACCTATTCAATGAACTCATATGTGATTGTTCCAATGCGCTTTACTAATTAATCTGTGGTTCACTGAACCGCTTCCAACAGATCTCATCATAGGCGAGTGATTTTTTTGTCTATAGTTGCATTGCATCGCATCGCAGTGGGTTGAATTTGTTTTAAACATCCAGTGAAGTCGTTCACTCGTCGGTGGTCGGACCTTCCTATTGGACAAGGTTTCATTGTCCGCCGATAACTTCAAAACCACAGATATATATTTACATAGATAACGTAAATGCATGTACTTCGCGTGTCCGAACACTGACCAATCGTCAAGGTCGGTCGCCGCTAACTTCAGTCCGCGCGCGTCCGATGTTGCAGCCGGACCGCCGCAAAAACTATAAAAATGCCTCGTTGCGTGATAATTAACTGCAATAGCCTAAAAATTTCGAGCTCCCAAAGGCAGGAACATATTTCCTATCACATGTAAGTTATTTTAAAATTATATTATGCGTAAATTCATATTAAAACTTATTTTTAAGTATTTCAAGCTGTTGTGAGTCCCATAATATAGGTACCTAAATTTAAATGAACGTTAAGTAAACTATATTCTTATTACGTTGCCGCGTTTGCTTTGGACGTTTGATCTGACGTTGTGTGTTAAGAGACGATGAATATCGGAACAAGCGATACTGTCGCGCATCGCTTCGACTTCGTGATACAGGCAATTTCTCATTCGTCTGTCAAAACTAGCGACTAGTGTTGTTCGTTCTACAACATAATAATCGATTTTAATCGATTATTATATCGACAAACGAATGATATTATAATAAAGGCAATTTAGTAGATAAAACAAGCTCATGAAGGACCAAATTTTACACGACAGCTTTAAAAGAGGAGGGTAATATTTTTAGGGTTCATATAATTTAATGTGTTATTGTTTATCCTTTCAACGTATACGACGATAATTAATGGGTTTATATATTTTTAGAATTACGGGAGTGGCATGCCATGTTTGGTAAAACTCTCATGTAAGAAATAAATGATAAAAAAAAATGTATTGTACATATTTGAAAATATTTATTTTATTTTCCCACGTGATCCTATCATAAAAGAAAAATGGATTGCGCGAAACAGTTGAGATTGTTGAATAAAACGGCGTGCCCCACTATAGATATCGTTGTAAGTCGTTGACAGCGAAGATGAGGTTAGTGAACTCATGTGTAACAGTGTTTTTAATTAATAGCGTATAAAAATATCTGTCATACTATCATTTTGTGCTTTATAGAATAAAGATACACCACAAAAACCTTCATCATTGTCAAGGAAGAGAAAATCATCGGTAAAAATAATCGAGAAAAGCATCGGTGTCTTTGAATCGGTTTGGATTTCCCATCACTAAATTTCGACTGTGACTTCACAGTAGGTATTAAAAAGTTGGCACGCTTGGTATCAATACAAATCGTTATACTTGCGTTATCTATGTAAATATATATCTGTGTTCAAAACAGTGAAAATTTATTTATTTTATTTATTTATTTATTTATTTATTTATTTATTCAAAACCTTACGTCTATTTTTACAGGTATGACCCTAATGCAATAGCGTTGTCAACTTAATATATTTAACAACTCATAGTCAAAAACAATTCATTAAAATAAATTAAATACAAATGTCAATATTCAAAAAAAAAATAATAATAATAATTACTTACAATAGGACAAATTAAATAATATAGCCCTTGCGAATTCGTCTCGTGAACAGTAGAAAACATCAATAGTCGCCGCTACTAGATTAAGAGTTTGTATGGTGCGCGTCAGTGGTGCCTTGTTAAGCAGGTTAGTCCTCCCGCGAGGCACAGCGAACAGAGGCGGGCGCCTGCGCCGCCCCAAGTACTCGTCCGGTACGCACAGCCTCATCATTTCCAAGATGGTTGGGTTGGATATCATCCCTCGGAACACCCTTACTACATACAGTGCTAGCGCCATATCCCTGCGGATTTCCAACTTGTTGTATCCAACCATACCTAATACAAATAAAGTTGGATACATCAACGGATAAAAAGGGTAGACGCCATATTTCTTCCAATATAGGTGTCGAGTGAACTTGTTCTGTATGCGTTCCATCATGAGACCATATTTAGCTTCATGAGGAGCCCATACAGCTGCTGCACTTTCCATCTGGCTTCTAACCAGCGCGTCATACATTGCTGTTAGAGCCCTAATGTTTGTAAACCCGTTTGCTCGTCGTAATATGAATCCTAGAATTCTAAAGGCTTTTTGACAAACGCTAACAACATGGGCTCTAAACCTCAAGTCGGTGTCCAGTCGAACCCCAAGATCCCTCACCGATTTCACCCGCTTTAACTGCGCTACGTCTATGTGGTAGTTATAGTAGAGTGGGGCAGTTGCTCTACTAAATGTTATTATGGAACATTTGTCCACATTAAACTGCAACTTGTTTCTTTGGCTCCACTCTACCACCTTATCCACGTCTTGTTGAAGACGTATGCAGTCTCCTTCTTCTTTAATCGGCAAGATCAACTTGAGGTCGTCAGCGAACAGCAGACATTTGGCTTCCGTGACAACTTCGGGCAGATCGTTGATCATTACGATAAATTTTAGTGGCCCTAAGTTGCTACCTTGGCTCACTCCTGTCCTCGTGAAATAAGGTTCAGATTTACATCCCGCATACTCCACATACTGCTGCCTATCCTTCATGTAGCTCGCTAGGAAATGAAGTAGTTTGGTAGTGCAGCCGATCGTCGCCAGCTTTGTCAATAAGATGTCATTATCGACAAGGTCAAAAGCTTTTTTAAAATCAAAGTAGGCGACGTCGACTTGAACCCCTGCGTCTACATTCGGGATTATACAAGACATCGAGTTCAGGAGGTTGCTGGTCGTGCTGCGGACTGGCCTGAAGCCGTGCTGAGCGTCCGAGAGTTGGGCCGATATCTGCTGCTGCATGCTGCGCTGTACTGCCGACTCAAAGACTTTGGCCGGTGTTGAAAGTATCGCAACAGGTCTGAATCCGCTCACCTCAGAGCCGCCGTCACCTTTAGGTATCGGGATCACCCGCGTTATTCTCCACCGTTCTGGGAAATATGACCTCTCCAGGCATAAATTAAATATGTGCCCAAGTGGCTCCGAGAGAACCCTACGACAGTCCCTCACAACGAACACGGGTATCCCATCTGGGCCTGCAGACTGCTTCGGTTTAAGCCGTGTGAGTGCTCCCTGTACCTCTGCCTCTCGGTACTCCTTTGGCGGTTCAATTGTCTTATTTAGGCGTAGCTCTGTTTTTGACGCACTATTTATCTGCTTATTCCTTCCCACAATCTCCCTTTGAGAAACTGACTGTCCCCTTGGAGGTGACAATGGTGAAGAGGTAATGTGTACATCTGATGTCGAGGAAGTATTTTTAGTAGGCTCGGACAGTCTGGGCTGAGTCGTACTTAAATGGGGAACTGTAGGCTCTTCATTTTTACAAGAACTCAATTTCTTTTCTAAGACACTTATTCTCTCGTTAAGCCTGTCAAAGTGATCTAACATTACGATGAAATTATTGTTCAACGTAGTAGAAATCTGCTCTGCTATAATTTTACTAACAGTAGTCTTCATGCGTTCGTGCAGGGCCTCTGTGCTCTTCTGCAGTTCCACTTCAATGATAGTGCGGACGTGTAAAGTCGTCGAGCAACTGCTTGACTGTGCTATGTGAGAAACGGAAGGAGTTTCGTTCATTTTAGTTTGACGGCTCTTCGAACGTTGAGTAATATTACTAAATTCATCTATGGTGCAAGGTATAATTTTTGGCGAAAACTGGCCGCTGCCGCGTACAGGTGTGTGAGTATTTCCTCTCTTCGGGAGCTTACTACGACATTCCAAACAAATCCAGGAGCTTATATTATCCGTCGAAAGTGTTTCAAAGTCGCTCTGACTTATATTAGCACATAAAAGATCATAAGCGTGTTTGCACCTCGAACAAGCTAAGTAACTCTTGTCCGTTATTTGGCAGCGACATCCTGAACACACTGTACTGAGATCCGCAGTCGCCATTGCTTCAAACGAGGTGATTCAGACCGCGCCACAGATTAGTTATCAGTACTGCAGTTACTTCGGCTAAGTACCTCGGCCGGCCCGTGCTGCGCTCGACGCCCCGCGCCGCGTCGCTCGTCGTCGTTGGTGATGCTGATGACTCACTCGCTCGAACAATGAGAGCGGGCAGTGCGTTGTCAGTTACATCAACTATTTTTATAATATTTTTTCTTGTTATTACTATACCACTGGGCCGATTTTGATTTTATATACGTCACTAAATCAGAAATCGCACTGGCTACACAGTAGTATAAGTCATTATAGAGACACTTCGAATTAAACCACTTTTTCAATTTAAATACCGCGGAGCAAACGAACGTAGATGTTGCTTTACAGAGGGTCGTACGGCGATTTTTCAAAATATTATCATCATTACGTTACCTACACATACCTAATAGGTATAATGTAAATCAACGTGTGATGCAAGTTTGGTAGTAATGTGCGATACGTAACTAGAACGGCACCTACCTATTTACTATTTACCTACTGTCGTGCGGGAATACCAACACTCGGCTTCATAGGTAGGGGATACCCGACCGTCCTAGTACTGCAAGGGCAGAGCACCTACTTATCATCGCGGTGAAGTACCGAGTAAGTAGCTATGGTAGCTATAACGAAGTGCCAAATAAGGTGGCGAAAGGCGATACAGGTCGGTCTACTCCTCCACCATGAAATAGCAATAATAATATGCAAGCAATGACTTTAGTCGCTTTCCATACGAACCTAAAGCGATACCCATACGCCCATACGTGTCATAGTGTCGCTAGACCGCTATGTGGTACAAGTACAAGCGAACAAGGAAGCGTGTAGGTACTAATAATAACGTAACTTAATAAATAACACAACTCAAAAAAAATTAAAACCTCATAAAGGCGACCTGGGTGACTTTTGCCTTGTGCTGCGTTTGTATCTTGGCTTTAATCTGTGACCGGCTAGGTACATACAGACAGCTAAGAACTGGAAATTTAATTAGGTACATAATATATTTTTTTTGTGTGGAAAAATATCTTTGAATTAGTGCCCCAGTGATTTTCCCTAAATCATCTAAAATCACTGGGGCAGAGATTAAAGAACAAAATATGTCTACCCAAGTCGCCTTTAAGAGGTTATTGATCATTGCATCTACTCACTGTTTAGTATAAACACTTCTGTATTTATGTAAGTAGGTATACACATTACTACCAAATACTGTTAGGTAGTTACTTGTAGAACGCAAAACAGTGTTTGCCCTCCTGAAAATTCCGTCTTCGCGCCTCTGCTGTACCCACCACCAAGGTACCTAGGTAAGTATAATTATTATTACCTATGTTTAAGATGAAAATGTCCAAGAAGATCCCTACGAACGTAGGTACCTACTTCATTTACACAAACAAAGCTTCTTGACAACCAGGAAAAAGAGCTGCGAAAGCGTGAGAAGCTCGTTTCGTAGGTTTATCAGAATAAACAGAATAAACAAAAGTTCTTACAAGGATACTGCTTACCTCTTCTGGCAGGTCTCACTTCTTCTATCATATTCAGTTCACTGCAAAGTTCCACAACAAGTGATACAATGACGTGCAACCTGCACAACCTGCACCAGTGAAGGTCTCTTTGGTCTAGGAACACCAATACCTGTAGACTCCCCCATTGAGGTTCCGCGATTTTCTAGTTCGTATCGTATGTACCATGGTACATACGAATTGAACTTCAAATTTTACAATGTGTAATTTTAGTGTCATGTATTTTTAACTTATAGATCAGACGTCATGATCAGATGTGATGTTCACGCTAGAAATACATACAATAAACAAAAAAAAATTACACATCCCATCGTACAGATTACATAAGGTAGGGAGGGAAATCATTTATGGGAAATTGCATGCGCTTCTATAATAAGCTTCCATCTGAAGCAACTGAGCCCCCTATTCGTAAATTTAAACAATACATAAAACAAAATCTTATTAAGAAAGCCTTTTACTCTATAGATGATTACGTTAATGATACTAATGCTTGGCCAGATGTCGCTCCAATCCACACCGACAATAGCATGTAAGAAATTGAATGTTATGCTTAGCTATGTATTAAATAATTATTGACATGTATCTAAATCACATTAAACTTAGATTTAGATAGGCAAAACAAACATTGTATTAGACACAAAAGTTTAATGTAGGTACTAGTGGTTTCGTTTTTCTCTTCTTCCACTAGTGGACAAAAAATTTACTTAAGTGAAGAGAAATCAATAACGAATTATTTCTTTTGTATAATAATTATTTGTATGAAATTCGACTTGTCTAAGTGCTTATTTTGTAAGCCTAAAGACATCCTAAAGAAATAAAGTTATTGAACATTATTGAATTTGAATCTGACAAAATAAAAGTAGGTACCTACACAAAAATACTTTTTGTTTGGTCTGAGTACTTATATATATATATATATTATACATACCTACTTATCTCTAGAACCATCGGAATTTTAAAAACACGAAGGAAAAAAGCAAATAAATTCATAATAACAATAAGGCTTAGAATAACTAGGCATAGGACCTCAGTAGGCGCACGCAAAGTAAAGCAATTTCAAGTTAGCTTATTTATATAGGCTACATACCTACCTACCTACATCGCTCGACGCGTCAATGCTTAAAGGCCTACTGGGAAGAGCTCTGTGAATTTTCAATAAGAATTACATATTGTGCAGTGAAAGGGTGTCACAACTCTACACATACATAGGTACCTAATCATCAGAAGCAATCGAAGATTCCATTTCATTAGATACTTAATTGTGTTGTCTATTTCTACTACCGGAAGGACTTTTATTTGCCAGACTCCAAATACCTACATCTTCATCCCGAGTCCAAAAAGAAAAAAAAACGAAACACATGAGCCGAATGAACCTGTGTGTAATCTATACTCTATGCTAATATTATAAAGAGGAAAGATTTGATGTTTGTTTGTTTGAACTGAATAGGCTCCGAAACTAATGGACCAATTTGAAAAATTCTTTCACCATTAGAATCCTAAATTTTCCGTGATGAACATAGGCTACTTATATAATATTTTCAAAAAATTAGGGATCCGCATGAAAAATTCAATAATTGAACCGTGCGCTGTATATACAACCTCTTTTTCTATTATGGCGCGTCACAATAGAAAATGAGGTTGAATATAATATAGCGCACGGTGCTTGCTTTTTCTCTACGGCCAGTGTCAGTTATGGAATGGCGAGTCAATGTCAAAAACGCCAATGCTGTGAAAGATAGTAAGGGATCCGTATAAAACTGTGAAACCCATCGTGTTAGAGTGTATAATTTCTGAAATTTTTGTTTAATACCCGTGCGTAGCCGGGGCGGACCGCTAGTTGTGTAATTAATAATGAAAAACGCTTGTTTACAGATATCTCAAATGAGTGACTCAGTAACACCACAGTACACATAACACTTTGAATCAGTTTTTGACAACTCTCGAAAGTCAGTTCTACTGTTCTACTATTTGACGACCTCTGTGGCGCGGTGGGCGAAAGTCCGCCTGCGACGCAGGAGGTTGCGGGTTCGATTCCCGCCTCGGGACAAATATTTGTACGATATGCAGATATTTGTTCAGGGCGTTCTGGTCGTTTTCTATGTATAATAAAAAATATCTATATTATGTAATAATATTGTATTAAGTATATCAGTCATCTAGTACCCATAACACAAGCTCTGCTTGGGGCTAGATGATGCTGTGTGGATTGTCCGGAATTATTTAATTATTTTATTAATTACTAGCTAAAAAATCCGCGCTTTAACGCTATGCCATTAGTTATGAAACATAAGTTTATTTTAGTAGGTACCTACGGGTCGCAGTTATTTTATGGTTGGTTCTAATACTACATAATTTTACTTTTGTTTTATTTATTTATTGCGATAAGATTAATACAGCAGTTTACAATCTTAATTTAAAGGAACATTTTAAAATAAAGTTACTGAGCCAGGTAGACCTAGTTGTAAACATAACAAGAAAATAGGAGTGTTTCATAATTTCACTACATAGTTAAATAAACGGTTAACAGAATATTTAACGATAACGTTAGGCCGCAATTCAATAATTAAATATACCTACTTCGATCTAAACGAGCGAATTTCAACGAAACGACACGACCGACCGACGCGCGTCGTGCAGCTTCGCTTCGCATCTCGTATCGTGAATTGAATCCGTGAAAGAAGTGTTGCAAACATAGGTAAAACATTTTCCTACTTATCCATCTCATTTTTATTACAATCAATAAAGATAATGAAATAGGAATCATCAAAAAAAAAAGTGATAATCATTTTACTTCTTACTCAATGTTTTAATTTTCATACCATATGGGAAATTTTATAATTGCAACATTATTTGCATGAAAGTATGAATAACTTTTTCCTATGTCTATGATTATTTGTGCACTTTGTGTGCTTGTCTAGTCAGCTAATAATGTTAATATTTATTAATAATAACAGCAACATATCGGTTGCTTTTTGCTTCAACTTTGAGCGAAATTTTGTGTGAAATTATCACTCTATAACTAATTAGGTAGGTACCTACTCTTAGTTTTTAGGTATAGTAGGTATAAAAAAAACTACAAAATTTACATTTAGGTACGTGGTGCATAATCGATTGGTAGATATTGGTGTCGCCAGAAAACAGACCTTCTTCGCTTCGCTGGTAGGTAGAAACAGGTTGCATGTTAGATAGGTACAATCTGTTTATCAAGTAGGTAGGTAACTTTAATAACACTTCACTTCACTAGACTAGACGGAAATGACCGGATTACCAAAATTAGTTTTAGAATAAATTAGTCTAGATCTCCTGTTCGTATCGGTAGGTATTGATAAAAAAACTCATGGCAGAAACTTATTTTAGTTAGCACAATAATTTTAACTAAATAATGTATATGCACGTAAAGGAAAGTTAAGGTACACTTAGTAGGTACATAAACTAGGTATCTACTGATAAAAGTTGTCATAGAATGTAAATAAAATAACGTGACGCGATCACAGCTGTGCTGACTGCATGACGTCATAGAGGGACTTCGGTACAGTGCTGCCAAGTCAATACAACAAGTAATGGCCGAATACTTTAAGCCAGGTGCCTAGAGCTGCTAAAAGTGTCCTTAAATTGGGTTATAAACAAACAAGTCCATAACCGTTCCAACGTTTTATTAGGGCATAACGACTTATGAGATGCTTCCCATCTATTTAAATAGGAAGATTAGGTTAAGCACTTACACACAAAATAATAAATAAATAATGCTGGACAATCCACACAGCTAAGCAGAGCTTTTGTTATGGGCACAAGATGATACAACATAATAAAATTACAATAAATAGTAAGGTTTCGAAATAGTGTCATTGTCATATCCATTCATTAGTTTTCTTCTCAGACGAAGGAATAAAGAATAGACTTGGCATAAACATCTATACGAACAGTTAGTTATAGAAGTGTGATGTATTTCGACAACATAGTTACTGACATATCGGCATCTCTTTTTGACTGATGGTAATCATGAGTAAAAAAGAACAACAGTAGTGTCATCATTACTGAAAATGACAACATTGTCTTGGTGACGTCACAAAATATCTCAATGCGGCCGGTCGCCATGTTTTGTCCCAGTCAACAACAAGTACATCAGTTGTCATCCGGACTTGTTTTTATTCGAAATTGAAGGAAATTTAGAGTTAATAGGCGATAATTATGCTTTTTTATAGTGTACAAACATGGAGAATAATGCATTGTATAAGTGCAGTGCAGAGTGTTTGGCTGCCGCATGAAAAAGTTGCATGGGAAAGTTACCAAATTCATTCAAAATATCTTACATTTTCTATTATTTTGAAAGATTTTGCTATTTGTGGGAAAGTTTATAAAGATACGCTTGCTTTTCTTTATTCATTTACTGTTTTACTATGAATATTATGTGATTTTAGAAGAAAATTATTCGTCATAGTAAATAGAGTTATGGTTCGGCATTTTCAAAACATCGATTATCGATAACGAATTATAAAGAATTATTTTCATCGACGCAGTACCAATAACACAATAATAAAAATAAATATTTTACAGCAGCGTCAGCAACTTAAGAACCAAACTAACCAAGATTCAAAGGTGTAGTGCCAGGGACAGTATTTTTGATGGAATGGGCTTCATAGGTCAGTGATTCTCTATGACTGTTCCACACACGCCATCAAGGCACAAGCTGCAGAAACTGACAGTCCACACGAAACTTACCTTGGGCCGAGCGCGGCAACCTAAATAATTTTCTTATATGAACATATTAGTATTAGTACTGAATATAGAGGATATTCATTGAATTGCGTGCCAGCCAAAGCTTGGGGAAGTTGCAGTGTTGATACTACTTGAATGGAGTTTTTTATTGAACTTGATCAAATCTATTATAGTATCACGTTTCTAGACGATAGGACGGAGGGTAATGTAACGCTAATAACCCGTTACGGATCAAGTAGGTATAGAAACCTAATTAAAACTGAACAGAGCTTAAAGATACTTATTCTTCTACTTGCTCATATTCGAAAATTTAGAATTCAACTCCGTGCAACTTACTTATCGATATTCAATGTAAAAATACGCGCAACTCTACGGCAAGCCGCCATCTTTGTACCAGACTAACTTTAACACATAACTTTATGCACGTTTTTCCGTAGGTATTTCAGGTCTATTCTATTCCTTCGCCTGAGGTTTTCTTGCACCATGGTTCTATTTAACAAACAAAATCATACTCCCTGATCGAAAATACTCTATATAACTGAGGTACGTCTACGACTCCATCAACTCCATGCCAGATGAACGGATGACTAGACTCACTACGGTCATTTCGAACAGTACCCCTGTTCGAAATGACCGTAGTGAGTCTAGTCATAGTTCGTTTGATTTTAAAAGACCCACGATACCACCAGCCAGGGGTATCGCCAGTGGTATCGTGGGTCTGCAGTGACTCCAGACAACGTAAGTAGGGTAGGCGACATTATCTGCATGGGCCAAAAATAGACACACTATTATTTATTTAAAGCAACACAAAATACAGGTCTTTATTGCTGAGCAGTCCACCCCGGAGGCTTTGACGGGTATTAAATAAAAACTTCAGAAATAATACACACTAACACGTTATGTTTCACAGTTTTCATACGGAACCCTAACTTTTTTTTAGCAGCATTGGGGTTTCTAACAATGATTCGACACTCCACATTGACAAGCAAGCAGCAAGCAGCGGAGCAATAACAAAAAGAAAATAAGTTGAATGTATAGCGCACGGTTTAATAACAAAATTTTTCATGCGGATCCCTAACTTTTTTGAAAATCTTAATATATCGTCGGTGCGCCTGCCATAATCGTTATGTGTTTTTGAGCAAGTTTTCAGGAGAGACTAAAAACTGTTTTATTTAATTATTATTTGACATATAAATAATTCAAAAATGCAGAATCATGGCAAAATATATCTTTTATGTATTGAGCTAAGAACAATAGGAATACAATGTGCATATAAGGCACAATATTTATTTTTTGTCATTTTATGCACATATCAGATTTGTGTTGCGGTTGCCATTTCTTACATGTGAAAATATGCACAATATGTAGAATTTGTCAGAAACTTTAACACTAGAAAACTAAGTCCTTAGCATAATACTACAAGTGCATTTCGAAACCAATGTTTGAACCAAAGTTCAAAGAAAATCAATTTTATGAAATAAAAAGAACTTAACCATGGTAAGCCAGGTAAAAAAATTTTTTTTATAAGAATTTAAACTTTATTGAGCAATTAAATATTATACACTTGCGAGCTATAAACTGGAATCACTTCATCGCTGGTTTCTGCAGACCATATTTTACAGTTTCCATGGAATAAACTGCAGATTGGTGTATACAATTTGAAAAGAAATTTTGTTAGCTTTTGAATGGTATAAAAATTATTTAAATTTAATGAAGTTTCCTACCTTCATTTAGTGAATTATTACAATAGGTCGAAGTTGTGGATGTTTAAATTAATAAGAAGTAATATGAAAATATCAAATTTTTATTTAAAATTTTTGTTATTTCGTTTTCCCGCTTAATATTTTGTATTGCACCCCCTGGCCCTAATGACTGCTTGTAAACGGTTTTTCATTGACCTAATGAGTTTCCTGATGGAATCCTGTGGAATTTCCTGCCACTCTTCGATAAGAGCAGTTTTTAGGTCTTCTATTGACGCCGGAGCTGGAGATCTTCCTCGTACCCGCCTTTTCAGCTCGTCCCACAGGTGTTCGATAGGGTTCATGTCAGGGCTGACGGCTGGCCAGTCTATTGTGGGAATCCCGACTTCTTCCAGGTACTGTCTAGTCGCACGAGCGGTGTGGCAGCGGGCATTGTCGTGCATTAGCAGGAAATTTTCGCCAATAAACCCGGCGTAAGGGAGTACATGGCCCAGCAGAATGTCGTTGATATACCTTTCTGCGGTTAGTCCTCCTCCCCGACCTCCACCGGGTACGAATACCAGCTCCGTTTTAGCTTCAATTGAAATCCCCGCCCACATCATACAAGACCCAACCCCATATGCCACTGTTTCCGCTATACAGCATTGTGCGTATCGCTCTCCCGGTCTCCTAGACTCTCCGTCGACGGTCGCTGCCATGCAGGCACATCCTAGTCTCGTTCGCGAACAAAACTCGGCTCCATTGCTGTATATCCCAATCTAAGTGATCACGAGCAAACTGAAGTCGGGCTTGTCGGTGGGCTGTAGACAATTTGGGTCCCGTTGCTGGCCTTTTTGGGGTCAAGATAGCTTCTTTGAGTCTTCGCCTCACTGTCCACTCGCTGACAGTTCTCCCTCGAACTTCTCCGAGCTCCCGCTTGACGTCAACGCCGGTTAGATGTCGATTTCGGAGAGAAGTGCTGACAATAAATCGGTCATCTCTCGCCGAAGTGCATCGCTGTCGTCCAGATCCTGGTCTTCGGACTAAGTTTCCAGTCTCTCTAAACCTCTTGTATACTTTGGAGACACAGGACTGGCTCAGATGAAGCTGTCGAGCGATAGTACGCTGAGAGAACCCTTGCTGGATTAGGGTGACGATTTGAGCGGCTTCTATTGGTGTGGTTTCCATTTTCTTGTAATTCCAGTATTTTGAGTGACGTGTCATCAGTCCAATATGGACTGATGACAAAATTGCATAAATTCCCAGTTATTATAGGGATTCAGGAGTTCATCATTCAATCCAAAAATTCATGTCTTTTGTTTTCACGTTCCATGACATATTATTATGATAAACATTTTTTCGCTATGATATCGAAAGAGTTTGAAAGCTAATAAAATTATGTTTAAAATAATATACCTACCACAACCTACAGTTTATTGCATGGAAACTGTAAAATATGGTCTGCAGAAACCAGCGATGAAGTGATTCCAGTTTATAGCTCCCAAGTGTATTTCAAAATCTAACCTAATCATTCATATTTTTGAACTTCAGCTTGTTTTTCCTGAAGAAAATATGTCAGTATTCAAAAATTGGCTACTTCAAAAATTTTTGACTATTCAAGTTAGAGATTGACGTTTGTACCCGTTTGTACCTCCAAAATAAGACTGAATACATGTTAATTGATTAAAAATCTATCATAATAACTCATATTTCAGAACATGGGCATGATTTTCCTGAAAAAACTTTAGCATTTTCCGAAAATCGACCATTTTAAAGAATTTCGAAGGTTCAAGTTAAATTTTGACGTTTGTACCCGTTTGTACCTCCAAGTTGTGACTGAAATCATGTTGATTGATTCAATACCTATCATTATCACTCATAGCTTAGAACCTAGGTATGATTTTCCAGAAAAAACTTTAGCATTTTCCGATACTTAATAGAAATTTTTTAAAGAATTTCGCAGATTCAAGTTGGATTTTGACGTTTGTTCCCGATCGTACCTCTAAGATTTGACTGCAATCATACCTATTAATTGTTTAAATATATATCCTAAATATTCATACTTTTGAATCTCAGCTTATTTTCCTGAAAAAATATGTCAGCATTCAAACTTTGGCTACTTCAAACATTTTTGACTATTCAAGTTAGAGATTGACGTTTGTACCCATTTGTACCTGCAAGATGTGACTAAAATCGTGTTAATTGATTCAATATCTATCGTAATCACTCATATTTCAGAACCTGGGCATGATTTCCCTGAAAGAACTCTTGCATTTTCCGAAAATCGACCATTCTAAAGAATTTCGAAGATTCAAGTTGAGTTTTGACCTTTTTACACGTTTGTACCTCCAATATTTCACTGAAATCTTGTTTATTTACTTAATATCTATCATAATCATTCACATTGAAGAACCTCAACTTGATTTTTCTCAAGAAACTTTTTAATTTTTAATGTCAAACTTTCAAATGTGAAGTTTTGATTTTAATTTCAGGTTTACGTGTTTTGTTTGTCTTTTTTCAGTCTGAAACTTTTATTTCATGTCTTTAAAATGTAGACAATTTCAAGCCCTACCAAATTATGTGCCTAAGTACCATAAAATGTTTGGTTTTGAGATTAATCGACTGATTTAACTTTGTAGATCAAAATCGAGCATCGTAAATCCTCCCCCTCCCCATATCTTTTACCCCCTTAGGGTACAAACGAAATTTTGTCGGTACAATCATTGCACTCACCAGTGTTCAGTTAAACAAAGTTTTAGTATTGTTTAATTCCGCACAAAACACATGAAGTGCGCGAAAAGAATGTTACCTTAATTTACCAAACCGTATATGTGTAGACCAAATCCGTTATGTGCGAAAAATTGAGCAAAACACTTTTTTGCGAACACTTAGCTGATTTTTCATTGCCACAAATTCGAAAGACTTGCACATAACGAATTTGTTGAAACGATTTCTAGAAGGAATTTGCACATAATTGTTTTTTCAATCGACGCAGAACACAAAAATGATGCCAGCTATCAAATAAAAAAAAAATGAAAAAAGTGCACATAACGATTCTGGCAGGCGCACCGACGATATAAAGGAACAAGCGATTTTCTGGCGACAACGCCCAGCCTAAACCGCTGAAGTTAGAAAGCTGAAATTTGGAAGGCAGGTTCCTTTTACAACACAAGCACCCGCTAAGAAGGGATTTTTGGAAATTCCACCCCTAAGGGGGTGAAAAGGGGGATGGAAGTTTTTTTGGTCTTTTTTCTAACTCTGTAACCGGTAGCCCGATTTTCTTGAAATTTACAGGAAATACTAAACATACAAAAATATTGAACACGTGTTTCAGCATTTTTCAAAATATTCCTGAAAATAGGGTGAAATGGGTCATTCAAGTTTGAGATTCGTATTTTGGCTCCATATTGAAATGCCTATAACTTTTTGATATAGCATACTAATGACTTGAAACTTTCAGTATCGAGCCTGATACGGATATTTATCGTAACCGACATTGACATGATTTTACAGGAGGCGTTTTTTTTAATTTAAAATTTATGTGTAGCTTGTACATTTTTGAGATGAAAAATTATTCTATGTTATCGACTATGCTCTATCTGTTCATTATGTAATTATTCTAAAAATCGCCTAAATAATAGGAGATGTGTCGCTTACGATAAAAAATCAGTGCATGATTATTGTTCATTTTTCATTTTGTCGCTTACGTTATAAGGTTTTCGTGTTGGAATTTATCAATAAATCACAAATGAAAGGACTGAAATAAATGTATATAATATTGTTTAATCCGTAAAAAAGTTATGCTTACCTACATTAAAATTGTATTAGGGATTATGAAATTTCCGTTATGTATGAAAAAATTTAAACGAATTTTTTTCGTGTATTTTTTATTTGTATTAATCGAAGTAATCACCCATGCAATCAATGCATCTTTGCAAACGCTGTGGCAGTTTATTGATGCCCTTCTTAAAGAAATCAGCAGGACGGGAGGCAACAAATTTTTCAAAGGCATTTTGTACTGCCTCTCGGGTATTGAATTTTTTTCCCGCCGAGAAGTTATCCAAATTCTGGAAAAAGTAGTAGTCTGTAGGCGCAAGGTCTGGTGAGTAGAGCTTCCAACCCCAGTTCTTGCAACTTGGATACCGTCTGCTGTGCAGTATGAGGTCGCGCTTGTCGTGCAGGAGCAGTGGAGAGGAGCGATTGACCAACGCTGGTTAGAGATGTGCCAGCTTCTCCATCATTGTGTTCAGTTCTTCACAGTACACATCTGCAGTAATGCTCATCCCGTTTGGTAAGAAGCTGTGATGAATCATACCGGCGGCGCTAGACCACCAAACAGTGACCATCACTTTTCTAGGGGTGAGTTTTCGTTTAGGGCATTGTTTAGGTGCTGAACCAGGATCCAACCAACTTGCTGAGCGCTTGCGGTTATCAAACAGAATACATTTTTCATCGCAGGTAACAATGAGGTTCAAAATTCATTCATTTGTGTGTCTGTTGAGCAGTGCAAGGCATTTCTCGACGCGTACTTCGCGCTGGCGATCATTGAGTTCGTGGGGCACCCATTTGTCAAGCTTTTTTACCTTGTCAATTTGACGCAAATGTACCAATATTGTTTTGACATCTAACGTGAGGAGACGTGTAGCGCAGTCATAGTAGCTAGATGCAGTATCCGTGTACAGATCAGAAGATGAGAAATTAAAACGTCTTGGTCGTTCTTTATTGGGATCGTCCATGATTCGTCAGAGTCAGATCCGCTAAAGTCTTTGTCTGAATCGTCGACCGAACTACAATAGGTCGAATCTGAATCTGAGTACGAGACCAATTTGGGAAAGTCTTTGTTGGCTCCTTCTGCTTCCATGTTCGGTAACTGTTACTGAAAAAAATAGTCATGCTACAAACACCAACCACCATAAAATAAAGCAGCTACAGCCTAGCTAGCAGCAGATTATAAAAACATCAAAAATGATAATATTTCACTAAATTGAGACTCATGCTAAGGATAAAAAATAAGAGAATAATCCAATATCGAGCATCTGTAACTGATAAAATATAGTTTATTAGTCACCTGGGGGCTAGGTGCTGATTCGTGTGAATTTACCTATCATTATTAATTAGGTACACTTGATTCTATGTATTGTATACTTTAATTTTTCACTGAGTAACTGATTTATTAGATAATGTATTGTTTATACAATAAAAGCCTATCTGGTACTACCTATCTGGTAGTACATTTCACACATCATTATCTAGCCCCACAGTAAGCAGAGGTTGCCGTATGGGTACCATTATAGGTACATACCTACTACATAAACACCTAGACCCGGAAGCAATTCATGCTGGCCATACAATCATTTCAACCACGCGGGAATCGAACCCGCAACCTTCTTTGTCAAAGGTGGACCTTCGCCCTTCATGCCACACCGGTCGTACTTATTATCATAATTTAGGTAACAAAGGTATCTAGGTAGGAACCTTTAGTTAACAAACGTGGGAATAAAAATAAGAACTCCAGTTAAGCATTATTCAAACGTACGTTCAACAAACCAGTAGCAAAACGTGAGCAGATGCTATAGAGCAATTTTCATTCCCGAACAATGTAAAAAGTCACCACCATAATCTAGCTGCATTTTATTTTTGTAACCATGCTTAGGTATTCTAAGTAAGTTTTTAAATTAATGGCATGAATAAGTAAGTGATTGATCACATAGGTAAGTACTTTTAACAACTATCCATTATTAACTTTAGTTACCATAATCTCATAACAATCAGCATAGCAAGATAAAACTGTTAGAATGAAATAAAAAACCTGCAGTAGATAATAGTAGTAGTTACTTACATTTTTATCATAAGCTATCACTTTCTTAAAGTAATTCAATAAAGTATAGCTCCATTTTATAAACAACTAAGGATAAGAGAAACATCGAAACGCACATTCATAGAAAATTTAGCAACACAATTTTATCGTAACCGACAAAAGTCGCTTACGATACAACTGGTTACGATACTCTCTGTTGACAACATTTTCAAAAGTGTTACTTTTTGTCGCTTACGATAAAACAAACTTTTTGCTGCCATTTCTTTATTTATGCAGCTATCGACCTAGGTGTCTTTGCATTAGGATCTAAATTATTTTAACTTTATGTTAGGGTAAAAAAACGATTTCACGAATTTTGTCGCTTACGATAAATATCCGTATCAGGCTCGGTATTGAAAAAACTATAAATCAAACCACGTGTTTCAGGATTTTTCGAAAATGTTACTATATAAGTTAAAAAAGGAAGTCGAATTACTTAAGATTTTTGAGATTTTTTTTAACAAATGACCCAACATGAAACTTACTCAGAATACTAAACAAACAAAAATATTGAACACGTATTTCAGGATTTTTTCAAATATTCCTGAAAAAACATCAAAATATAAAGAAACAAGCGATTTCCTACCGACAACGCCCAGCCTAAACCGCTGAAGCTAGAAAGCTGAAATTTAGAAGGTAGGTTCCTTTTACAACACAAGCACCCGCTAAGAAGGGATTATCTTAATAAAGGAACAAGCGATTTTCTGGTGACAACGCCCAGCCTAAACCGCTGAAGTTAGAAAGCTGAAATTTGGAAGGTAGCTTCCTTTTACAACACAAGCACCCGCTAAGAAGGGATTTTTGGAAATTCCACCCCTAAGGGGGTGAAAAGGGGGATGGAAGTATTTTTGGTCATTTTTCTAACTCTGTAACCGGTAGCCCGATTTTCTTGAAATTTACAGGAAATACTAAACATACAAAAATATTGAACAGGTGTTTCAGCATTTTTCAAAATATTCCTGAAAATAGGGTGAAATGGGTCATTCAAGTTTGAGATTCGTATTTTGGCTCCATATTGAAATGTCTATAACTTTTTGATATAGCATACTAATGACTTGAAACTTTCAGTATGTATTGAAAAAACTATAAATCAAACCACGTGTTTCAGGATTTTTCAAAAATGTTACTATATAAGTTTAAAAAGGAAGTCGAATTACTTAAGATTTTTGAGATTTTTTTTAACAAATGACCCAACATGAAACTTACTCAGAATACTAAACAAACAAAAATATTAAACACGTATTTCAGGATTTTTTCAAATATTCCTGAAAAAACATCAAAATATAAAGAAACAAGCGATTTCCTACCGACAACGCCCAGCCTAAACCGCTGAAGCTAGAAAGCTGAAATTTAGAAGGTAGGTTCCTTTTACAACACAAGCACCCGCTAAGAAGGGATTATCTTAATATATAAAGGAACAAGCGATTTTCTGGCGACAACGCCCAGCCTAAACCGCTGAAGTTAGAAAGCTGAAATTTGGAAGGTAGGTTCCTTTTACAACACAAGCACCCGCTAAGAAGGGATTTTTGGAAATTCCACCCCTAAGGGGGTGAAAAGGGGGATGGAAGTTTTTTTGGTCTTTTTTCTAACTCTGTAACCGGTAGCCCGATTTTTATGATTACTTACAGGCTAAAATAGGATTAGGAAATTTACAAACAAATTGGGCTATAGTAGAATGTCCACCGTGTCATTAGATTCTCTATAAAAATACAGTAAATGATTATTAAAAAAAAAAACTCATTATAATGGGCTTATACATGATATTAAAAGCGGGTTTCAATTTCCGACTCTTAAAATAGGGTATTAGCTGATTTCGTCAAGAAGTTTTACCCTATAGTCCACGCAACTGAAATTGCGAGCGGGTCAGCTAGTATTCTATAGCCTATGTTCATTTGGGTTAATGGACAGCATTTTTCAAATCTATCCAGTAGTTTCGGAGCCTATTCAATTCAAACAAACAATCTTTTCTTTATATAATATTATTAATATAGATAATGATACAATTTGCTGTGAAATTACACATTATCTCCACACTTTTGTATTATATAATTATTTATAAGTAGGTATATAGTACGTTTCGCGATAACAAACTTCAACAACTTCGTAATAATAAATTATTGTAGGTATTGATTTATTATGTTACTGGGTATCAAAATAAATTAATTTTCTTTGTTTATTATTTTGCTGTTATTATTGCCTTATTTAGCATAGTCAATAATTAAAAGTCGCTGAAATTATAAGTAAATAATAATTGCATATTAAGTGCTATCATCATCATAATTGCATATTAAGTGCTATAATAGTCCACTGCTGGACCTCTAGGCCTCCATTAAGAGCTGTTATCAATCTCAAATTATGCCAGATATAGCCAAGAATGACTAACTTGGCAGCACTGCTTCGGGCGTGTATCTGTCACTTCAGAACTGTCATGTAAAAAACGGAACTACCACCATTCAAAAACCAACTACCTTGAGAAAACGATAATAAAAATAATCGAAATAATTAATAGGTACATATTTTTGTGGTTTTCTTTATATTTTTGGCTTTATCATAGTTAATATTCCATGACCACGGGAGAATATTATACAACCTATTGCTGGTGGCGTGTTGGCCCGTCCAGAAGGAATCATGACGAGACCAGGGCCCCCAAATGAGAATCTGCCCACTGTGAGTACTTACATTTGGACTGTTTAGAGCTTTTTCTCTCCTTGATCATCCCTGAGCTTTTTCCTGACTTCTCAAACAATAATCTAGGTATTTTGAAAATGTTTTTTAAGCTCTCAAACACAAAACGTTACAATGATTCTGCTTTACTCAGTAGGTTGCTCAGCAGTAGGTTACTCAGTAGGTAGGTCTGCTTTACTCAGTAGGTTGCTCAGCAGTAGGTTACTCAGTAGGTAGGTCTGCTTTACTCAGTAGGTTGCTCAGCAGTAGGTTACTCAGTAGGTAGGTCTGCTTTACTCAGTAGGTTGCTCAGCAGTAGGTTGCTCAGCAGTAGGTTACTCAGTAGGTAGGTCTGCTTTACTGCTCAAGATAAGCTGTTGAAACTGTACACCTTATACCTAAGTTCTTTTCTGTACTCAACAGTTAACAATAAAATATTTCTGATTCTGATTCTGAGGTAGGTACATAAAAGGTACTAAGATTATGTTTGTAAATAAATATGACCTGATATTTATTAAATATGAGATACCTAGCATGATAAAAGTATCATGCTAGGTAGCTTCATATCCATATTTATGAATCTCATAAATACGTACATGTCCAGGTAATTCCTTGATAAATCTAGTGGTTCGTGTGGTGAGAAGTTGCTCATGTTCTTAAATGGTTTGTTTTCAGAGCGGCCTGGCTGGCGGCTGAACATTATGTCTATATTCCAGGGCTGTGACAGTGTACGGGCTATGTTAGCTTCCCCTAGTTGGCCTGTGCCCACCCGCTAGCTAGACTTACTGTTATGGCTGCTTAACTATTTCTATTAAGTCCTTATTGTTCACTCACACAGTTCCATGTGTGCTCCTAGCCTAACATACATCTATTCTTCAAAACTAGGACAATAAATAAGCAAGGTCCTTCTGCAGCGGCCAAAAACTCTGAAGATAATATTGATGAACCTTGTAGGACACCTTCCTAATGGTAGTGAAATGTAATGTAGCAAAGTCCCCACCTCCTCCATATGGTATAACTTGTAACCGGCGGCCAACCCTCTTGCAGGTGAAGCTAGTGGTGGTGGGCGACGGCGGAGTGGGCAAGAGCGCCATCACCATTCAGTTCTTCCAGAAGCTATTTGTCACGGACTACGACCCCACCATCGAGGACTCCTACATCCAGCACACGGAGGTGGACGGCCAGTGGTGCATACTCGATGGTAATATGTTAGGAACAGTTGACAATCACTACACCAGCCAGGTTTGACTTATAAGCTAGCATTTTAATATCATTGTTATATGGAAATGTTTCTCCCATGAGGACCTACTCGTATTTTATGAAATGAAAAATTTCATCTTGATCCAATTGATTAGTTTTCACATGAAGAATAAATGTGTTATGGGCACTAGATGACTTATATACATATTACATAATACTAGATAGAGAAATTTGTCCCGAGGCGGGAATCGAACCCGCAACCTCCTGCGTCGCAGACGGACTTTCAACCACTACGCCACACATGTCGTCGAGAAGTAAAAAACTTCCCTTTTTATGAAATTCATTAAAATTTTGGCAAATAATAATAACTGTTTGCTGATACAAATAATAGCTTAACTAGGTTTATCAAAACTGGCTCCAATAAATAAGAACAAGAGCCACACGGGGCGCATGAGACCGTTACCTTCCATGTTGCTGTGACGGGACAGACTGGAGTCAGTTCTCTTGGGTTCAATTCTTTATCGGCCTGGATCTCCAGACCTCGCCTCTCAGTGAAGTGTTCAAGAATGACCTAGACTATACATATGTCTAGTTCATTCTGTTGATTAGTGGCAGGGTGTATGTGTGCGTGCGTGACGATGGGGCGGTGTGTGTGCGCAGTGCTGGACACGGCGGGGCAGGAGGAGTTCAGCGCGATGCGCGAGCAGTACATGCGCAAGGGGGACGGGTTCCTGCTCGTGTACTCCGTCACGGACCCGCAGAGCCACCAGAACATCCGCCACTTCCACACGCAGATCCTACGCGTCAAGGACAGGTACACACTGCACCTACACATCATCATCATCATCATCACCAGCCTATAATAGTCCACCGCTGGACATGGGCCTCCCCTAATGAGCGCCGCAGATGGCATCATTATTTGGGGGTTATTGCCCATAATCCCCACGCTGGGCATGCGGGTTGGGGATCGCAGTTCGGTGTAGTTCTTCTGCAGAAGGCAGAAAAAAAAAAACAAACAGCGGGGGGCGGGCAGCAGCGCCTTCTGCAGAAGAACTACACACTGCACATTCAGATTTAATTACTTTATTTCTTTAGGCTTACAAAATAAGCACTTAGACAAGTCGAATTTCATACAGTTAATTATTATCTAAAGAAATAAGATGTTATTGATTTCTCTTCACTTCAATTTTTTGTCCACTAGTGGAAGAAGAGAAAAAGAAACCTCTAGTACATTTGTATATACCTAACTATGTGTCTATACAATGTTTGTTTTGCCTATCTTAATCTAAGTTTAATGTGATTTAGATACATGTCAATAGTTTTTTAATACATATAGCTAAGCACAACATTCAGTTTCTTACATGCTATTGTGGGTGTGGAATGCAGTGACATCTGGCCAAGCATTCTAGTCTTCATTCTCTCATATCATTAATGTAAAGCCCAGTGTCGCTCACCTCTTGTTTGCTTAATATTGGCTGTACATCATGCATGAAGAATGCAGCTGATAGTTACTGACATGAACAGTCGCGGCTGCCTGCTAGACTACGACTACGGGACGGAAAAGCTCGGGAGGCAACTTACAAGTCCGTTAATGGTTTTTATTGTTCTTTGTGTGACTAGACCTCTCCTGGCGATTAGGAAAATAGGCGCAGAGGATAAAAGACTTCGCTAAAAAAAATTAATTTTTGCGTAATATCATATTTTGGGATCAAAAGGATTTGTCACCCTCAAAATACACAAACATTAACATACTATTCTAAATATATGTTGAGACATGTTAATATAATAAACTAGCGGTCCGCCCCGGCTTCGCACGGGTATTTAACAAAAGTTTTAATTTTTCATACGGAACCCTAACTTTTTTGAAAATATTCTATAGCCTATGTTTGTCACAGAAAATTTAGGATCCTAATGGTGAAAGAATTTTTCAAATCGGTCCAGTAGTTTCGGAGCCTATTCAATTCAACTAAACAAACAATCAAATCTTTCCTCCTTATAATATTAGTATAGATAAGGTCGAGCGCGCTGAGCCCCGGCT
>CAWVOY010000225.1:21668-45916 GCA_963931895.1 Eupithecia pulchellata | reverse complement strand
GATCATCTTGGCTAGCACACATCATCCAGTAAGGGCTCTCCACTACGCTACTTGCTACCCGCTACCCGCTACCCGCTACTCGCTACCTTAGAGCGCACGGCTCTCTTCATGGGGATTAGGTACCGGAAACGTTTATATTTATGAAGAATTATTAATTTAGTATTGCTTTAATTTAAATGGATATCGGGTCATTGCATTGCACGAGAGATACATAATATGCAATGCATGTGAATATAAGTAACATTTGTGCGAGAAAGCATGAGTTCGATTAGACATTTTGCAAAATTCCTAAAATCTCCTATTATTATGATTTTGTCCATAAACTAAATCATCGCATCGTGCCGATTCCAACTTCAAAATGGTGAAATGAAACCACTATTATACTAGGTCTCGGAAAACTGGCAGCGTTGCGATTTATATGGACTTAATTAAAATCACCCTGTCAGGTATATCTAGCAGAGGGCTCGCACAGACGAACCGTCCCCAGCGGTCTCCTCAGGGGTCGTAGAGCCCCCACAATGTCCTCCCAGCAAGCTTCACTACTTCCTCTACTACAACAGGTAGGTATTGAGAGCTCCATCGATAGGTACCTAAATTATTGTGCGCTAACATTAGAAAAATTATAATCTATTTATAAAAAATCGTCTATAATCATAAAGCAACTCGTTGTACAGCTGGGCACGTGGCCGGTCAATCAGTCCTCTGCACCCGCAGAGGACTGATTGACCGGACCGACCAGTGTCAAACAACCGAAGAGGACGCCCGCCAGTCGCAGCGCGCCTTCCAAGTAGGGAGCACGTCACGTCCCCGTCGGCATCGCGTTCCTAATTTGTGTCGATTTGTACCCGAAAACTGTGTTAAGTGCTTCCCTAATCTATCTCATATAAGTGACGATGTAGTGCACACATGAAGCCACCATAGGTGACGAATTGACTCTTACGATGTAGGTATGGGCACGCGTACCTACACGACTACTTGCCCGCTCACGGGGCTAGGCCTGCCTACCGACGGAGCTCTCTCCCCGCGCGCGGCGGGGGGCGTGGGTACTTACATCGCTGGTTCTCTCTGGGCTGCAGCAGCGACTGGAGCATATCTGCAACAACAGCGGCGCACCATCAGCTTCTCATCGCACACCATGCCAACAATACAATGCATCATCGATACAATACAATACAATACGATACAACTGTGTCTCCGGCTGACGGCCGCGTGCTATACCTACTACGAATGGTGCTCAGAACCTCGCTCCTCAATACCTCGAGTGTGAAAACAGCGCGCTAGCTCAGAAATAGAATGCACTAACTCTAATTTTATTCTAATAAAACCAAAACTATTTCATTAGTAGATATATGAGTAAAGATGTTTATAAGAGAATATGATAAAATAAAATACGTAATAATAATAATGAATATTTATACAAATAAAAGAAAAGAAAAATATACACTAAAATTAATTATACTCTAATAATAATTATTCATCTAATACTAATATTATAAAGAGGAAAGATTTGATTCTTTGTTTGTTTGTATGTTTTTTTGTTTGAATTGAATAGGCTCCGAAACGACTGGACCAATTTGAAAAATTCTTTCGTCATTAGAATCCTAAATTTTCCGTGATGAACATAGGCTAGGGGTTTGTCAATAAAAAACACCGGATCACATTTCCTAGGTAAATTTCTTATTTCACCAACTTATTTCTTCGATTTGACGCAAAATTATTATCAACAAAATAAAAGCACAAAATTTAGCTGTGCTGCCAACATGTAAACATGTAAATTTTCCGGTAAATGTGGGAGTATAGAATAAGCATAAGAATCATTTATTTGCTTAAAACATCAGTATCAACATATATTAAATAAGTTTTTATTCTCATATTTTATTGACTTTAAATTATGAATCAGGTAAATAGGCATTTCTTTATCATTCTGGTTATCTATAATAATAATGTATTATTTAAAATATAATTATGATACTTATTGAATTTCTGTTTGTAATATCAATACAATAGCTTAGCTTTTTTTTTATATCTGATAGACCTCCGTTTGACCACGATCGTAGCTTTAGATAGACGAATTATTATAGTATGTATTTAAGCTAACCTCAAAAATAGCTGAACCCATTTTGATAATAATTTTACTGACGCTGATGCTACGCAGATAACATGTTATATCGAGATTATAGGTAGCCGTGGGGGTGGGGCATAACTAATAGTCAATATTTTTTCAGATTTCCAGTGTGTCTACCACGTCTACCATGAGTTTTTACAATCTACACTCGCTACGCTAGCGACTGTAGTTAACAAAATGTATGAAAACTTGTACAGCGCCTCTAGCGGATAGTTGGGTACTAAAATTGTACAGTATGAGTCACGTAGTTAACTATCCTACGTCACAGTGAAGTAAACTATACTACAGTGACTGTAGTTTGGGCTTCATTTGCTTAGAATTTGGTACCATGAGTTACAAATTTGACAGGTGTCATAGTAACCAACTATTACTACTGTAGTTACGGCACTCACCGACATTTCGCTTCGTGAAATCACCTTTTTTGTGATTGAATATTGATAGATTTTTCAATTTTGTGGTAATAATGTTTAAATAATAGAGTATGTTTCGTTTTGGATATGATTGCTACTGCCGAAGCAGAAGATGAAGGACGTGAACAAAGAAAGTTCCAAAGTGAGATGACATACCTTTCCATATAATCCACTAGCATTTCAAATTGCGAGGTAGGTACTTGTTTTCGGCATTTTAAAATTTTATTTTTCAAAAGCAATCAATCAAATCCAAGTAAACGAAAGGAAGCGTCGCGTCGGTCTCATGTAGACATGCGCTAAACGTGTCCACGACTGGAGCGGATCTGGTCCGATTCCAGTTGGGTGCGGACTCGTTTCCCGGAGTCATGTCCGCGGATCCGTTTGGATCCGCTTGCAGTTTCTAAACTTAATACAATATTTAATGGTGATGCAAAGTGTGTGAAGATAAATTAAAAAATAATGCCGTACAGCCCACATAGTACCATCCAACCCCAAGTTAAGCAAAGTAGACATGCGCTAAACGTGTCCACGACTGGAGCGGATCTGGTCCGATTCCAGTTGGGTGCGGACTCGTTTCCCGGAGTCATGTCCGCGGATCCGTTTGGATCCGCTTGCAGTTTCTAAACTTAATACAATATTTAATGGTGATGCAAAGTGTGTGAAGATAAATTAAAAAATAATGCCGTACAGCCCACATAGTACCATCCAACCCCAAGTTAAGCAAAGTAGACATGCGCTAAACGTGTCCACGACTGGAGCGGATCTGGTCCGATTCCAGTTGGGTGCGGACTCGTTTCCCGGAGTCGTGTCCGCGGATCCGTTTGGATCCGCTTGCAGTTTCGCTTCCTTCAAGTCCATTAGATCAGTTTGTTCCAGTGGATCCAGCGGATCGGTTAGGATCCGCTTTTAATAACAGTTCCTACATGTCCATTGTATCTGTCTGTTTGTAGGAAACGTTTGTTTCGGTGGATGTAACGAATCGAAAGAATGACTAGTAAAACCATAGCAATTCTTTCCTTATGGGAAGACATCATGTTTGTTAGTTTGATCTAATCTGTGAAAAATACTAGCATAAGTTTTTTAAGGTATATAATTACTTAATTTTTTTAGAGAATACAGTTGATTTACCTTCATACTAAATACTAGTAAATTATAATAAAGTATAATTTTACCGTAGTAGTTCTAGTTTGTTCATTTCATTCATCATCATCATCACCAGCCTATAATAGTCCACTGCTGGACATAGGCCTCCCCTAATGAGCGCCATAGATGGCATCATTATTTGGGGGTTATTGCCCATAATCCCCACGCTGGGCATGCGGGTTGGGGATCGCAGTTCGGTGTAGTTGTTCTGCAGAAGGCGCTGCTGCCCGCCCCCCGGTGTGTTTCCCTTAGTCGCCTCTTACGACACCCACGGGAAGAGTTGGGGTGGTGAAATTCTATGCCGGCACCACACGGCTTCGAATGACAGAGTTTGTTGTTTACTCGTAAATGGAACTGGAATGGAACTCTGTCTATCGAACACGTCCGAACCCGAATCAAAGGCCAGATCCACACAGCTCCAATCGCTCGCTGCTACATTCATTCGACTTCATGGAGCGAGACCGAAGACGCGGCCAACGTATCCGCGGACACGCTACGAACGACAATCCGGAGCGGATCCACACGAGTCCAGGAGCGGACACGACTCCAGGAGCCGTTTGACTCCGGATCTACACACCTCTAGTCTCATGTGTTGGTCGTCAAAACACGAAAAACACTAATAAATTTGGGCTGCATTGGATTTCATTAAAATAAGTGAGCTAGGTGACTTTCTGCATTTGTCGGATAATAGTCCTATGTCAACAATCTTCTGTCTCTATCATAGTTAGTTATCTAAAAAGAGATGAAAATATGCATATGATACCAACATAACAACGCAAAAACGACACAAGGTGTAGTTGTAACTATAACGTTAGTTGTAAGCGCCAACAAAACTCATGGTACCAATAAAGAGGCTAACTATACTATCTGCGTATTTACGTAACTACTGTAGTAACGTCAGGCGATTTAACTATGACAACTCATGGTAGACACACAGGTGATGAAAATTGGAAGTTAAATTGAATTCGCATAATCAGAGAATCTCACAATGAAAATAATTGGAAAGATTTTTCATGTTAAATAATTCGGGCAATTCAAATTAATAATATTTATATATCCATACATTTTTATTTCTTATGTATCAAACAATTAATATGAGAATAATGTATAGTTTTTCATTATTAGGAACGTTTAATTGATTTCCTAGTAACAATCGTAATATATAGCTTGCTAATTGCCACTTTTAAATAAGTATAATTATTATTTGATTTTTGGTTAGGCATTTCCATAGGAACAACGCATGCGAAGCCGCAGGCAGAAAAAAGTTGTCAGCCAGTTAAAAGGCACAAAGAATAATTTATTCAAACTACTAAGACAGTGAACGTGGAGAGTTGGAATACACTGAAGACTGAACATTTTGTTGAAATTTCTTCGATTAGCAAATATTTGATCCCGGGAAAGTACAGTGTTCTGTTCTGTGCTTTTGGGATAATCAAATTCACTGCAGTTAGCACCCTAAAGCGCTCTGTCGTAAATGTAAGTAACGGGCGGAACCCGCCATTGACTTTACACCTCGGTTGTATTTACCTTTGTGAACAAAACTTAGGACATTCTTTTACAACTCAGCTTTCTAACCTTTGTGATGTAGTTTCAACCGTCGCAACTCAGAACCCGTTTGACAAATTATTATTACTCGGTGACTTTAACCTGAGTATCACTCAGGTTGTTTGTTGGAATCAAAGTTCTGATTATGTTTACTTAACACCAGAATATAATAGTAATGATGCTAATCACTCCGAACTAATGGATATGATACATTTCAATAGCTTAGGTCAATATAATCATGTATTAAATAGGTCGAGTCGAATACTAGACTTAGTTCTATGTAACGACGAGGTGATTGTGACGCACTGCTCTGATCCCTTATCCAAAGAAGATAGCGCCCATCATCCAGCTCATCTCATATACTTTTTATAATTTTTAAATTTACGACAGAGCGCTTTAGGGTGCTAACTGCAGTGAATTTGATTATCCCAAAAGCACAGAACAGAACACTGTACTTTCCCGGGATCAAATATTTGCTAATCGAAGAAATTTCAACAAAATGTTCAGTCTTCAGTGTATTCCAACTCTCCACGTTCACTGTCTTAGTAGTTTGAATAAATTATTCTTTGTGCCTTTTAACTGGCTGACAACTTTTTTCTGCCTGCGGCTTCGCATGCGTTGTTCCTATGGAAATGCCTAACCAAAAATCAAATAATAATTATACTTATTTAAAAGTGGCAATTAGCAAGCTATATATTACGATTGTTACTAGGAAATCAATTAAACGTTCCTAATAATGAAAAACTATACATTATTCTCATATTAATTGTTTGATACATAAGAAATAAAAATGTATGGATATATAAATATTATTAATTTGAATTGCCCGAATTATTTTACATGAAAAATCTTTCCAATTATTTTCATTGTGAGATTCTCTGATTATGCGAATTCAATTTAACTTCCAATTTTCATCACCTGTGTGTCTACCATGAGTTGTCATAGTTAAATCGCCTGACGTTACTACAGTAGTTACGTAAATACGCAGATAGTATAGTTAGCCTCTTTATTGAGTTAATCGTAACCCAGATGTCCTCTGCTGTCGAGTGCCATTCCGGGCGTGCGAACGCAGCAAATTCCCGCCTTACAGCGATAAGAACGCCACCGCCGCGCGACTGGCGCCGCGCCATACAGAGTACGCGTCGCTAAACAGAAAAAAAAAATGGAACGTAAAAAGTCAAAAGTGGTATCAAATGAAAGGTACACGTTTGTGGATTTCAAAATAGTTTTTGAAATTTTGGTAGATTTTATACTTTTTAAAATATTTTGAAAAAGGTCAAAAAAATGACCGTTCCCCCCCCTCTATCTCCGAAGATTGCAGAGTGATCGACGTGATATGTACCAAGTGTTTGTAGATATCTATATTTTACAGGAAAAATATAAAGAAGTCTGTAAAAATAATGGTTTTTGAAATATTGGCCATATTTCAAAAACCATTATTTTTAAAAGGGCGGGAAATATTTCTGAAGGGCTGACTACCCCACCGAGTTGGGTATCAAATGAAAGGTATTGGTTTGTACATTCCAATACAGTTTTTGAAATTTCGATACGTTTTATACTTTTCGAAATATTTTGAAAAAGGTCGAAAAATTGACCGGTACTCCCCCCCCCTATCTCCGAAGATTGCAGAGCGATCGATGTGATATGTACCAAGTGTTTGTAGATATGGATCTATATTTTACAGGAAAAATATAGAGAAGTCTGTAAAAATAATACTTTTTGAAATAAGGTCAAAAAAGGGCGGGAAAATTTTCTAAAGGGGTGACTACCCCACCGAGTTGGGTATCAAATGAAAGGTACTGGTTTGTACATTCCAATACAGTTTTTGAAATTTCGATAAGTTTTATACTCTTCGAAATATTTTGAAAAAGGTCGAAAAATTGACCATTCATTTGTTCACTAGTGGAAGAAGTGAAAAAGAAACCACTAGTACATTCATATTATTATAACTTATGTCTATATCTATACTTCTATACTACTATTATAAAGAGGAAAGATTTGATTGTTTGTTTGCTTGAATTGAATAGGCTCCGAAACTACTGGACCAATTTGAAAAATTCTTTCACCATTAGAATCCTAAATTTTCCGCGATGAACATAGGCTATATAATATTTTCAAAAAAGTTAGGGATCTACATGAAAAATTCAATAATTGAACCGTGCGCTGTATATTCAACCTCTTTTTCTATTATAGCGCGTCATAATAGAAAAAGAGGTTGAATATCTATATGTATATCGCACGGTGCTTGCTTTTTTTCTACGGCCAGTGTCAGTTATGAATTGTCGAGTCAATGTCAAAACCCCAATGCTGTTAAAAAAAGTAAGGCATCCGTATGAAAACTGTAAAACCCATCGTGTTAGTGTGTATAATTTCTGAAATTTTTGTTTAATACCCGTGCGAAGCCGGGGCGGACCGCTAGTGTCTTGTCTAATACAATGTTTGTTTTTGCCTATCTAAATCTAAGTTTAAAATGATTTAGATACGTCAATAATTATTTAAATACATACATATATGTAGCTAAGCACAACATTAATTTTCTTACATGCTATTGTCGGTGTGGAATCTATCGAGTAAAATGCTTTCTTAATAAGATTTTGTTTTATGTATTGTTTAAATTTACGAATAGGGAGCTCAGTTGCTTCAGATGGAAGCTTATTATAGAAGCATACGCAATTTCCCATAAATGACTTCCCTACCTTATGTAATCTGTACGATGGTATAAGTAATTTGTTTTTGTTTCTGGTATTTCTAGCGTGAACATCACAGTTTTTCAAAAAGTTATCTGTTTTTATGCGTATACATTAAATTTTCATAGATGTATTGCGATATTACTGTCAAGATATTTATTTCTTTAAATAATTCTCTCAAAGAATCGCGTGGCTTTAATTTATAAATCGCACGGATCGCCCTTTTTTGAAGTACAAAGACAGTCTGTATGTCCGCCGCCTGTCCCCATAGCAAAATCATCGTCATCATAAATCATCGTATCATCAGCAAATAAGAGTATATCACAAAAATCTTTCGCTAAAAAAGGGAGATCATTTACATAGACTAAAAATAGAAATGGGCCTAATATTGACCCTTGCGGAACGCCTAATTCAATCTGTAGTGTAGGTGCATACCTAATGTACGACGTCACTCTATGACCTACTTAGAGATAAGGAAAAATAGATTAATTTAATGCAACGCAAACATATCGGATTACTTACGGAGAATCTTTAGATAAGATAATAGATAACATTTTATGTAAAACAATAAGCATATCGAATTACAAAGATAAGTAATTAATAAATCAAAATAAGAGGTAAATTTATAGTATATAAAGCCTTGCTTTTACTCAATAAACATTCAGTATTCAACCTACTACAGTCGTGTTAACTCCTCCTTCCAACCAACCATTACAAATCTTTGAACCCCTCGATCTTTCTTTACCAATATCAACTTTTTGAACTCTATCAGATAAATATGATTGCATAAGGTCCAGTGCCTTGTTATTAATTCCATAGTGTTTCAATTTCATAATTAAAGTACCATGATCCACACAGTCAAAAGCTTTAGAAAGGCCACAAAATATACCAATAGCATTTTTTGTTTTATCCCAGGCATCGAATAGTGTTTTAATAGAACTGTACCTGCATCTGTTGTCGATCTACCTTTGGTGAAGCCGAATTTATTTTTATGGAATAACCTATTAACGTTGAAGTGGCAGGTTAACTGAGTGAGAATTATTTTCTCAAAAATTTTGCTGAATGCAGGTAGTATAGAAATTGGCCTGTAATTGGCCGGATCAGTGTGGCTACCAGATTTATAAAGAGGAACAAGTTTACTATATTTCATGAGATCAGAAAAAACTCCTGCGTCGACGCAACTATTTAAAATAAAGGCCAAACAAGGAGCCACTTCCTTGATGATTGAACTTAGTACTTTCGTTGAAATACCCCAGAGATCCTCTGTATTTTTGATATTAATTGATTTAAAAGTTTTCATTATTATCATTAGCATTTACATGACTGAAGATAAAAACTTCATTACATTTTACAACAGATGATTCTAAAAATTCAACCGACAATGAAGGTTATGAGTTTAGAGAACGGGTAACAACTTTAGGGATATCAGAAAAGAATGCATCAAAAGCATCGGCAATATCTTGTTCTTGTGTAAGAATTGAATTATTAATTTTTAACCTTATTTCTCTATTATGTAGCTTTGTTTTACCGGTTTCGTTATTTATTAATCTCCATGTTGCTTTTATTTTATTTGATGAGTTTACTATCTTTTTCCTTAAAAATAGGCATTTGGCTGTGTTACAGACTTTCTTAAATGTTTTGGAGTAGTTGGTTACATACAGAAGAAACGCAGGATCATTTAACATAGATTTCCTATCACTATAAATAAAGATTATACAGTCTATCCCTACTTCTATAAATGCCGGGAGTGGCCCAGTCAGTAAATCCGACCCTGTCTCTCACTGCGCATGTTTTAAGTTTAAATACTTCATTGTGTTCTTTGCTTATAGCATTAAAAAGTTTGGTAAATATGTGATTAGGGTTATCAGAGCATGATATATTAGCTACGGCTAGTTCAACTTTGCTTTGAAAATTCTTAATACGGCTCTCTGTAATAGGCCTGTAGGTAAATTTTTCTACATGTTACTCTCTTTCAAATTATAACTAAACTAGCAGCCCGCCCCGGCTTCGCACGGGTATTTTAAAGAATTTTAAGTTCTTACATACACACGTTAGATAAGGTAGTTTATTTATTGAAGTTTTCATAGGGATCACTAACTTTAAATATATTCTATAGCCTATTATTATCATTCTAATGATGATTTTTTTCCAAAAAGGTCTAGTAGTTTCGGAACCCATTCAATTCAGACCACAAACAAACAATAAAACCTTTCCTTTTTAAAATTGTACCTTTACCTCCTTTACTTATATTGTACCTTTACCTCCTTTACATAAATAAAGAAAAACAGGGAGAACTTTATTTTTTGGCATTGACATTTCTCTCGCACCGCTATAACGCCTACATCAGCCTACATCCTACATCGCATGGTTCCAATCTTGAAGTTTTTATATTTTTTGACATTGAGTTTTCTCTCGCACCCCAGTAACGAATAATTGTGATGTCTATGACAATCCATAACTGACACTGGCGGAGTCGTCGTAGCAAAAGCGGTGCCATAAAAAAAGAAGTTGAAGTTGAGTCATAGCAAAAGCGAGCAGCGCAAAAAAATAAAAAAAAAAGAAGTTGATGTATATCGCTATGGTTTTATTATTGAAGTTATTATACGGATCTCTAACTTTTTTGAAAAGATTTTATAGCCTATGTTCATCACGGAAATTTTAGGATTCTTATGGTGGAAGAATTTTTCAAATTGGTCCAGTAGTTTCGGAGCCTATTCAATTCAAACAAACAAACAAACAAACAATCAAATCTTTCCTCTTTATAATATTAGTATAGATTTAACACTCTGACCAAAGTGGTCTGATTTGAAATGAGTGATTACTGCTTTGTTGATTGGAGATTGACTGCAGTAAATATTATCTAAACAAGTGGCAGATGTTAGGGTATTTTTGCATCACCCCACGCCGATATACCGTAGGTTAAGATCGATTGATATAATGTTAGGTATACAATTTTATTAGTCTGGTTATCCTTAAGCTGCCTTATCTTTTTGAAAATTGGTATTAATTTACGTACACGTGATTTGAGACTCTCTGTGTTGCTTCCAGGAAAGGTTTCTTTCAATAATTATACCCAAGTATTTGATTTGGTCTGTGGCTGATAAAGTGTAGCAGTTACAGCTATTATTATTATTATTATCATTATTGTTTATACAAGTGTGAGCTTTAAGTTATTATTTTTTATCTGGTTGACTGTTATTATAAATAGAAAAAGTTATATATTTGGTTTTCTTCAAATTAACTGTAAGTAGATTAGAGTTAAGCCAGTTAATGATGACGCGCATCCCCTTTTCAGCCTTGTCAAACACTTTTTCCCAAGATCGTCCCCTAAAAACTACCGCAGTGACATCCGCAAATGTAAAAATACGGGCATTGTGCAGTTTTAAGTCACACAGGTTATTGATATTAATTAAAAAGAGTGTAGGGCCCAGTACTGAACCTTGGGGGACGCCATACGTCACCGATCTATTGGAACTTAGATTGTTACCTATTCGTACCCTCTGTGATCTATCGGAGAGGTAATCCTTTACAAGATCTAATAGTACACCTCGAATACCAACAGATTCAAGTTTTCGTATTAGTAGAGGGATAGAAACCGTGTCAAATGCCTTAGCCAGATCCAAGAAAACCCCTAAACACTTTTGTTTGTTATCTAGATTTTCAGCAACATGAAACACAAGATTGTCAATAGCATCCACTGTTGATAGTTTCTCACGAAAGCCGAACTGATTCCGAGACAGCAAGTTATTAGTTTCTAGATAGTTGACAAGTCGACAGTTAATGAGTTTTTCCAGGATCTTGGCTAGAGAGGGAAGGAGAGAATATTGGGCGATAATTAGATATTTGACTTTTATCCCCCGACTTGAAGACCGGAATGATGACGGACTCTTTCAAACACCTTGGAAAAACTCCCCTAGCTATACATAAATTAAAAAGGTGAGTAATAGGTGTACATAGGAGGTGCGCGTATTTTTTAAGAAATAACGACGTTACACCGTCCCATCCAGATGAAGATGTATTCTTTAGTGAGTTTATTATATTATTTATTTTAAAATTATTTGTTTCTAATAGCATAAACGAATTCACAGGTGTACTTATACATTTCTGCCGTGCTAAGGATAAGAGCGACAAGTGCATGCGCGCTAGTTTGGAGAAAATTGCGTCTAAAGTTTTGAATCTGTTTTTGTTGTTTACATCTACAAAATTAACTTTTTGATACTTCTGATGCATTTGTGTTACAGACAAAATGATGTAGTTTTTAAAGGCTGGATAAGAATACTCCTACAACAACGATTACTTCGATAAAATAACAAAAAACATGTTATGCTGAGGAAGCTTACGGTTATTTAAAAACAAACACTTGCAATAAGCGTTGTAAGCAACACACATAGAGCGCTAATGCTATGGAATTTTTTTTATCGCACTTTTGCTCATAAGAAGATATTCATGGCCGTAGGGAGGGGGGGGTTTTGGGGGTTCAAACCCCCCCCGAAATGTTGAGGCACCGTTAAAAATCAAACTTGAATAGGTAAAATTTTCTCGGATACGTACTCGTACGTGGAAAGTGCGGCTTACTTTAAATAGCTATTCTCTCTTAAAAACACAAAGTTTTTCGTCTCGTTTCGTCTCCGATTAACAACAGCGCGCTCTGAGTCGTCGGTGGCGGACGGGGCGCGCTCGCGCGCCATGCCATGCGATTCCTATTGTGTATCTACATACATTGTACTGTATGTAAGCACTTAAATATTTCTTAAAATTATTCTCTTTTGAAAACTCAAACTTTTTTCGACAAAATTCGTCTCTACATTTTAATATGCTGGGTGCATGCATCGCATTAATTTATGGCCGATTCCAGCTAGGCAGGCAGATCACGACATTATTTTTAATTTTATAAATCATCTTCTATAAATCACCTATTTTCTTGTCGTTCCGTAATTGAAGTGCTTTCTCCGTTTACTGTCATGTATTTATTTCTAACATACTTTTCTAAACTATTTGGTAACGGCCGAAAAGGTCACAAAAAATTTCGCGGCTCGCTCCGCTCGCCTATCATCTTTTATGAATCACCTATTTTCTTGTCGTTCCGTAATTGAATTGCTTTCTCCGTTTACTGTCATGTATTTATTTCTAACATACTTTTCTCAACTATTTGGTAACGGCCGAAAAGGTCACAAAAAATTTCGCGGCTCGCTCCGCTCGCCGTTAATTCGGAATTATTCTAAGCTTTTTTTGACCTTGCGAAAATGACACAATTTCTCAACAATTTTCAGCAGCCGCAAACACAACAAAATACCGGCGGTCACTCTACTCACTGTTATAATATTGGCTCTAAAAGTTTCAGGGTTCGCTAATCATAATCTTTTGTCACTCTTAATTCTATTTTATAGATCATCCGAAAGTTTTTTGTGCGACACAAAAAAATTGCGGCTCGCTTCGCTCGCCGTTCATTCTGTAGCCTTTTGGTCAGTTTTATCAGCCTGCCGAAAATATGTAAAAAATTTGGCGACTGGCTTCGCTCGCCATTCTTTCATAATAATGTGAATTGTTATACCTACCCCTTAACTAATACTACTAACTTTTTTGTCACCCGAAAATTACACTCGACGTTATTTATTTTTTGTATTTTTCACATTTTTTTTCTTTGTTGCTGGCATACCAATCTCCAATCTCCAAAATGACCACCGCAGTTTTTAAAATATTTGGGGCTAGCTGTCACATCTATTGTCACACTTTTGCCTAGGTACTTTTTTACAAAACATCGGAAAAATCTGAAAAAATTCGCGGCTCGCTCCGCTCGCCGTTACCCATGGTTATTATTTTTATATCGATTTTTTTTGGAAAGTGCTTGGTTGGAAACCACTATGGGTACTAGCATAAGTAGCATAAGTACATAATATAAAGATGTTGCATGTTGTCTCGGGCGGGTCTAAGGCTCGACCCCCCCCGAATAGTATTTCTGGCTACGGCCCTGAGATATTTAGAAAATATTGTTATTTTAAGCATAACTGCGCTAACCACATCACCTACGACGGTTATAACAAGGAATTCATAATATAAATACATTTTTACCTCAAACTACTTACGCTACTTACGGCGCTTGTTGCAAGTTAGTGAAGGAGTCATTTGAAGAAAATCTTAATGTATTATAATTTTATTAACTTTATTATCACTTATCTCATCAGCGTTTGTTAGAATAGCGAAAATAAGTTAAACAAAATATTTTTAAGTATAAAATGTTTATTTGGAATTCAAAATTACCTATACACACATTCAAAATTATCATTCAAAATTACCTATATTAGTTAGTTATTACAGTCTCATTAACTTATACTAATCACCTGTTAAAATATAAATTTAACCTTTTAACTATCATTTTTCTTTGCATATTATGCAGTATAATTATTTTTTAATTTTTATTCTAAGATCGTTTTTACGCTTAAAAAATATTTTAGATCGATATCTTGTTGATGATACCTAAACTTTACTACGTACTTTGGATGACATTTAAAACAGATAAGAAATGAAACAAACACCTAAAACAATAAGGACTACCTACTTTAACAATAAAAACGAATCCTTCAAAAAATCTAAAAACACAACTCGGAAAATTTACTCTTCTATGTATTAGTTTTCATCCAACAGCTTTTCAGCAGAATAAGCGGTGGGCAAATTAATCCAAAAAGCTAAAAAATTTCGAGCATCAGAGGAATTAGCTTTTCTATAATAAATAGCAGATTTTCTTTCCTGGGTTATCCCTCTAGGAAATTGTTTGCGCTGCATAGGAGGAAATTGATTTAATTTAGTAATTTTTATATGTAGAAAATCCAATGGTTTTGTTTTGAATTCCTCACTGTGACAAAATCTATACTTTAATTCGTAAAGGCCCCGCTCAACCCTCACAGCCAATTTATTACTCAAATAGACTCGTGGTTCATTTTTGCGAAACTTTTGCTGCGAAGAAATATCTTCGTCAGAGACGAAATCTGCTATTTCCAGCATTTTTACAATGTTTTCCATTTTTTTGCCCTTCTGGACCGAGTCCACAAAATCGTTAAAATCGTAAACTTTTCCTTTTCATTAGAAAAATTGTTTCCACCACCAGGTGGAAACCCAGCTGGCATAAAGGTTCAAAGAATTTCAGCGATATGCTCTCAGCTGAAATATCACTTGTTAATAATATCAACCAGAGAGCATAGCAGTGCCCAGTTCTTATGAGCAAAGCAGTTATCGAACCAAAAAATACGAAATGTTTAATAAAATGTAGGCAGTTACTGCATTTATGGTAAGCACTCTATGGACTATGTTTTAGGAAGTTTAGAGCATAACCGTGGCATGAGTCCTTACAACTGTAATTCTAAGGATTCTAAAAAAAATACAGTACTTACTGCGCTTATCTAAATTGAAAATAGCCTTTAGAGCCTTTATTTTGAAAAACTGTCAAAGTAAAACTTATAGATCTCGATACGGCGGTTCCGAAAATGATAGTAACTCAATATTGAAAAAAATGTTGCTTACGGCGGTTATCTTTAGCACGGCAGATTTATATTCGTTAGGTGTACTTATACACTAATTCTACCGGAGGTATGCTTGATGTGATTCATGTCCGAGAGAGCGTTTTTTCTGGATCAGGCTTGATGCCTTCCGTTGTTATAACGTGACCTAAAAATTGCATTTCCATTCTTAGAAAATCACACTTGTCCGAGTTCAATTTTAAGTTAACTTTCCTCAGTCTAGTCAAAATATCAATAAAATTTTTATTATGAGAATCTAAATTTCTGCCAAAACAAATAATGTTATCTAAATAAAAGAATAGTTTTTCATAAGTTAAACCAGACATGGCTACTGTCATTAATCGAGAAAATGCACTTGGGCTGACCTCTATCTAACCCCATCGGGAGCCGTTTCATTTTGTATTGTCCCGAATATGTTATAAAAGCTGTGTACTTTCTACTTTCTGGACTCAAATTACTTTGAAAATAAGCTTGTGATAAAACTGTGAAAAATACGAAGCGCCTGATAATGAAACGCCTCAAATTCTGTGTAGTAAATTCGCTACGTATCCAATCGTGGTGACATTTCTTGTAGAGCTGGTACAGTCCATACAAACCAGCAATCGCCAAAATCGTGCATATAATGTACATCACCATGCTTACATATGTTCGATAGATGGTAATCGGTGCTGGTTGATCCCCCGAAGGCCTTTTGGGTGATAAAAACCTCATCCTTTTTGATTTTTGAGCGAGACATTTTAAACTTTTTAAAATTATTTGTCACTTAGCTATTACACCGTCCGTGCGATCTCTCCTCCGCTCGATACCTTAAACGGCAGGGTCGCCATGTAGGGTTCGGTGTTAGGAGGATTGAGTGAAACGACTGTTTGGAGCTGACGTAGGTTTATTACTGAAGCATTCATACCTATCTTACTTGGGCATACAGTACAATCGGTCCTAGGAGGGAGGTAGGTAGTTTATTGTGATTGCATTTTTCCTTTTATGTTATTGAATAGCAAACTGCGTAATACCTACTCTTCCTACCTGCTCGTCTTGTAAACGAAGGGCTTGCAGAACCGAGCTTATAAGAATAATTCGAGGGCTCCCGACTCCTGACTACTGACTACTGCTCACTAAAAGGAAAGGGAAAATTATATGTGAAACGACAAATAAATTGATGAATATAAATTTAATAAATGTGCTCATTGAGTTAAATAAAATTAATCTATATTTTAAATGTACTTAATATACCTTGCTATCAAATATACAATGGAATGTTCGAGCGAACAGAATATTTTATTTCTTAATACGTAAATAACTCTTTGGGGAGGATTCCCGAATTTCGGGATTTTCAAATGGCCGTACCTCAATAACTATAAGGCCTATAGTTTTGAAATTCATACACATTATAGTTGAGCATATTTTCTAGTGCATCACTAGAACAAAAACACGATTGGTGATATTTCACCCGATAGAAAAAAATCACAAAGTTACGTCTAAATGAAACTTTGAATGATCAGTGTGAATAGAAAAATGAATAAAATTACACAAAATGTATACCAAAACATTGCAAATTTTATTACGCAGTGCATCACTAGAACAGATTTTTATATGCCATACAAATATTTTTCAAAAAACCTAAATACCTACAAAATCGTGCTTGGTGGCCTGCGCACCGTCTTGCTCAGTACTCGCCGAGGCGCCACAGAGAGAGGTCATGTCGCTCCGCGCCCCGACGCGGGGCGGGGCGCGGAGCGAGGCGGGGGTATTCGAACGTGGAGAGCGTATACGGCGGCGCGCCGTTTACGCTCTCCTCGAATATTTTATGTGTAAATAAAGTAATTTTTGAAATTATTATATACCTATCTAGTTGTTTCAGTTTGCTTTTTTACACCAAAAAGTGGTATCATAATTATAATAATTTGCATCTTGACGCTATTTAGTAGTGCATAAGACAGTTTTTAATGTTTTTCTATTATTTTCTATTATTCAAGAGTTGATATGCGCCGTAAAAAAAAACATCACTTAGCAAAAATCTACACGCTAGTGGTCCTTCTGGACTCCACAGTCACAAGTAAGTCCTCAAGCAGAAATGATGCTATAAACAAATAATATAGGAGATACAACAGAAAAATAATACATACCGAAGGTCAGTCGGGGTAATTAGAATAAAATGGGTAGCAAATGGGATGGGAAACGGTATGTACATAATTATGAAATAACAAACTAGGGAAACATAAAAAAATTGTAACCTAATTAAATTAATTTTCATCTTTCATTTTTTAGAGGAATGTCTATTATTTATATTAGACACGATAGTTACAAGTGAGTTGGATGGAGATGAGTACAAAATGTAAGTACCTGTACAAAGTGAAAGTACTGTAGTGCTTTCATTTTGTATTATAATTAACACCTTATTAAGATTGTATACAAAAAGTATATATATAAAACTAGAGTGATAGTATATGGAAATATAATGATTATCTTTAAACTTTATAGGTCAAGAGAACACACTGAAACCCATTCGGAATTAATGGAACCAAGAGAAAATAGTAGAACGCACAGGAAAGAAGAGTAAGTAGGTACAATAGCAATGTAATCATTTTATATTCCTATTGATTTTAATGGTATTTTTTTTATTGATCCTGATTTGTGTGAAACCTACATTATAATAGTTTTACATGTGCATGCTTTTGTCTTCTAATGGAATTTAAAAACTAAAGACTGTTCTATGTTTTTATAATTAAGTTTATTGCTGTAGGTACTTATCCTTATCAATTTTTGTTTTTATTATTTTAAGACGCTCACTAAGTCTTGTACAATAGCCAATCCTAATTATTGTGAGGGGAAGCACTCACTGCCTAACCGCAAGCTATTTTCATGAATAGCTTATATTCGTAATGAGAGCTCTAAATATTATGTCGTTTTTTTATGCAATTAACAATTTTTAATTATAATGTTCAGTAGATAAAAGTAACAGGTTTATAGTCCTCTTATTTGGTACAAAAAAGATTTAGGTAGAATTAAAGGTATCATTCATACAGTCAGTACTGCCGTGTGGTGCCGGCATAGAATTCCACCACCCCAACTCTTCCCGTGGGTGTCGTGGCGAGCGGAGCGAGCCGCAATTTTTTTTAGACTTTTTGGATGTTTTGTATAATACAAACAAGACTAAAGAGTGTGTTTGGATGGTCACGTAGTAATATAGGTATGGTGAGCATAAAAAATATAACAGTGAGAGGAAAGAGCGCTCAAATTTTGTTGTGTTTGCGGCATCTGAAAATTGTCTACATATTTATTTCATTTATTTATTCATTGCATACATATACATTATAACAAATGAAATTTTCGGAAGGAAAAAGCCTAGAAAAGAAGAGAAAAACGGCGAGCGAAGCGAGCCGCGAAATTTTTTGTTACATTTTCGGTCGTTGGCAAACAGTTTTGAAAATTATGCTATAAGTTAAGACATAACAAACAGCAAACAGAGGGAGATATTCAATTACGGAAAACTTGAAAATAGTTTTCTATCATTCTACAGATTCACGAAATTAAAAGTTATGTCGTGATCTGCCTTCCTGCCCGACTCCCACTGGAGTTTTCTAACAAATTGGATGTCCAGCAGTGGACTATATAGGCTGATGTTGTTGTTGTTGTTGTATTTATACAGTCGTTTCTACGCGCACCTTATATGACGAAATAAGGAAAATTAAAATTTTATCTATTGATTACAGGACCGGTGAGAATATTGCTCTGATTATTGAAGAGGAAAAAGAAAACGAATACCTTCCAATCAGTGGTCGTAGAATTATAGAGAGAGAGAGGTATTGGGTTTTCTCAGTTCGAGGAGATCTGCTATGAATGTCCCCGTATTTTTCAGAATATATTTTACCCAAATTCAAGGTATCGTGTATGAAAACTGGGAAAATACAGCGATGGAATCAATGGAAGCTGCAAATAAAGAGAAAGATGCTGATATTGCTTATGGTCGAGTTAAAAACGGTATACCTCAAATAGATGTGTGTGTAGATGGTGCTTGGGGCTTAAGATCATTTGGCAATAATTACAGATCAATGTCTGGAACCGCAGCAATTATCGGAAAACTGTGTTTGGAGAGGTTCTATAAATTGGAGTTAAAAATAAATATTGCATGATAGGTATGTGCACGAGCGAAAAAACAGGATACAACTCCCAAGGACCTGTTTCAAAAACTACGAACTTTCAAAATACAAATATATAAGTACAACAAAGAGAACAAAAAAGACAGATTAACACCAACAGTAATTGGTACTTTCAAGTTCAAGGTCAGCTAAATATAACACAAAAAAAACATGCATATTCGGGATATGGTCTGGTGAACATATCCCAGTGCAAATAGAAACATCCACAGAGATTTTAAATTTTGGAAAAAAAAAATTAATGATTTTTATATGATATGTCTTTTGCCCGAAATTGTGGATCCCCGACACATCCGAGGCATGCCTATAAGGGAAATAATATAAAAAAAACTAAGTCCATGTAGGCCAAAGTTCAGCAATAGAAGATCAAATTGTTTCGTACCAACCAAGACAGCTAACTAAGATGAATTTAAAAAATCAATACAATAGCAAATAAAGAAAATATATTATGTATAGATATTATTATTTATTGATTTTTATTCTTAGCCACCTTAGTCTTGTTAGGTGCTATTACCCCGTATGACCCTAAGCAAAGTAAGTCAAAAAAATTTTAGGTATGGATTATAAAAAATAGACAAATCATTTTCTGCATTGTACCATAGTATCATAATTATTTTTTGCACCACCATAACTAGACTAGACTAAAATAATTGCATATTATACACAATATTTTAGTCTAGCAAAGTCGCGTGTGTTTCGAGAATCCGGAGAGACGCGCGCGGGGAAGGGGCGTGGCCTAATAGCATCGGCCGCTCGGGAATACTCGCCTTAACAATCAGATTCAGGTACAGAGTGTGTGCGAGTGAGATGGGAGATGAGAGAGAGAGAGAGAGACGGATGCTTTCACTTAAAGTTGATGGTACACTGCACCTGCACAGTATAGAACAGTGATTTATTTATTTTTAGACCATTCCAGGTAGAGGTACCTATTAGACGTACTAACACATTTAATACTCGTATGTAAGTAGGTATAAGGAAATAAATAAATAATGCTGGACAATCCACACTACACAGCATCACCTAGCCCAAGCTAAGCAGTGCTTGTGTTATGGGTACTAGGTACTACTACTGACTGATATACATAATACAATTTATTAAATAAATATAATATTTTTTATTATAATTATAAAGAAAACGACCAGAACTGCAGATATTTGTTGTCGGTCAACAAATATCTGCAGATCGTACAAACATTTGTTGGTATCGAACTTGCAACCTAATGCATAGCAGGCGGACCTTCGCCCACTGCGCCACAGAGGTCGTCAAAATAAATAAAATACTGTATATATTTATAGTAAGTACATACAAACATTAAGTAACTTTCAAAAATCAAATTTACTTACTTTATTATTATTTTTTTAGCTTTTGAGCTGTAAAATATAAAGCATAATTTTATTACCGATCAGTATTTGTGTATTACATTAAAATATTGTAAAATGCAGATGTCGAGCTCCGGCCGCGTGTCGACAGAGCGTCGCGCGGTGCGCCGGCGCCGGCACCTACCTACCTACTTTATTTACCTCACCTACCGGAACAGGTATCCGTCTCTCGGAACGTTAGGTAGGTACTCACAGACCATTATGATTAGGTATGCGTTACATTTGATAATACAATAGAATAGGTAGATTTAATACAAGACGATACAAGTGTAAAATACTTTTAAACAAGTAAGTACATAGTTGTACAAAAATGCGCAAAAGCGTTCATAAAAATTTGCACGACACCGAAATTGCGTATAATATACACCGACACCTTCACAACATCAAAACATTCACTAAAGTACCAAACGAACACTGAAGCACTGAAATAAACTCTCCAAGATCAACATCTAGCGCAGTCTGCAGTGAGGGAGAGGACACCTAACTATAGACTGGGGCCATCTTCTCTACTTCGCGAGGGTGATACAACGTCCCAGGGTGGCGTAGGTTCCCTCGTCAATGAGGCCCTCTCTAGCCACGTGAAAAAATCTCTAGTGTGTCCAAGTTCTCGGATAAGACTCTTAGACACCTAAGCGACATCGTCAGAGAGGTCCGACCCGAACTAAAGCCACTACGATTCTAAAGCCACCTTGAAAGGCCACTGTACTAACGAACTGCCTGATATCAGTCGATCGAGAAGGGAGATAAGATAAAACGCTCCTCAAGAATTAAATGGCCATCTCTCTACTTAGCCAAGTCTATAAGCTGTTCTAGCTCACGAGTGATCTCCAACCGCCCAGCCAGGAGACTCAATGAGTTCCATAGAGGATATCATACCATAGACCACATTCACACAGTGAGGCAGATCATACAGAGGTCCGAAGTGTATATATAACCAGTACCCTTGTCTGGCTTTTGTGGACTATGAGATCGCCTTTGTCAAAGAGCCTAAGAGTCAAATTTAAAGGCGCGTTGCATTTGAGTTCTCGGCTGTTATAAAATGTACTAATTCACATTGTGTGTGACGTCGCTATCGCTAACCTATTAGTACATAACTTACTACTTATATCAAAAATACTTAGATTTTTTAAATTTGTAAAGTAAGTAGTAATAAAGTACATAGGTACTGGGGTATATTGGTAAGTACATCATAAATAGGCACGAGAAGTAAGTTAGCTAGCAGTGGAGTGCGCGCGCGCATTGCACCCCAGTCTTTGCATTTTGCCGCATAAACTTGGAGTTCTTTATACTTGAGCGTCCTCGATTGATTATCAATAGAATAGTACCTATAGTTTATTGCAAAAAGAATCATCACAAATAATTTGTCTGGCATTATGAAATTATTGACAAAGAAAAAACATGAAAATTCAAACAGTTCAAATAGTTATGTAAGGCGGCAAAAGAATTACAAAAGTTTATGTGTCATAATTAACTTGTCATCGGTAATTGTTTTGCAAAGTTAAATTAAATTAAAAGTGTGGTGCTTAAAATATTATGGATTAATAAACAAACGACTGTTTATTAAATTTCAACTAAATAAGTAAGCGGACGATTGAACTTGCAAATTTTTTATTGAACTTCCAAATTGACGAACCGTTAAAACAGTAGCCTCTTTGTACAGTACCGCCTTACAGTTACAGTACCGCAGTAGAGAATCTCATCCCTCTCTCGGTTTTGGGATCAAATGGGCGGCGGCGGCGGCGCCCTCGTGGACGCGATAGAAGACAGAAGTTTTTTTCTACCTAGAGGGAGACAAAGAATTCTGGTGAGTATTAATTTTTCATTGTATGTATGTATGTATATCTTCTCAATTATATTTATTTGTTTATAGACTAATAATGGCGTTATCACTTGACGAATTTGTGAAAGCGAGGCTAGACGCATAATGGATATGCGTCTGACGAGAGAAAACTGGAAGAGCATTCGTAGCCACATGATTCTCACACGGATCGAGATGATTCGGATGATGGTTATTTTTTTCCTGGTCAAGAAAAAGAAGCTTTGATCGGTCGGGCCTCTTATCATCGTCACGCAATAGACCATTCGGTTCGAGAATAGCTGGTTAGCGTTAGCGTTGACAAAAGTCCGCCGGATGATGCCGTTCAGGCTGGCGTGGCGAGATATCCGACCGTTGATAGATTATGAGAAGGCGTTTGTCTCAGTGCTGTGGTATGGTGGGTAAAAAGAGCAAACACGGACTCGCTGTCGAGCAGACGAGAAATCACTACCTCCATTTCCCAATGCTGAACCATTTACCACACTCTATAACTTTACTCACTCGCTCTGGATTATAAAGATTATATTTCAGCAGATGAAGTGGAAAAACAAAGGACTATCATAGATGGGGAAAGACTTTTTAATCTTAAAGTTACAGACGATCTGGTCCTAATATCGGACAACATTAATAACATGATCTTTATGCTGGAGGATCCCAGAGTATGATCGGCAAAAGTGGGTCTCAAAATGAACACTCGTGAAACTAAAAATCATGACACCTGTGGAAATTAGCTGAGCCCGCCTCCACGCCGGCGCCGCGCCGCGAGCTCGGGACTCTGAGCTGCCTGGTGCCGGCTCGCCCGCGGCACTGACACCACGACTAGCTCAGCGCAGAGCTAAGGGCTCGCCGGGACCTGCTCCGTCCCCAGGAACAACAGAACGCAGCACACCAATACACTCCACTCGCGAGAGTAACTCACCATGACATGTGTTCTTGAGGGTAGGAAGAAATCGACAGATGGCAATCAGACGAGCGTTTCTTTATTGGAGCAGAGAGATCGAACTGTGAGTGAGTAACATTACGTGTCTACCGTACATATTGTGTGCACATGCATCAATTCAGCGAATATTTTGATTCTAAACTCTCATTATAATAATCATGATAATATACCTAGTAGGTGTTTGTCTTGTTTTGTTTGATACATTTACCTACCAGTACCTACCATTACATTTATTGTATTCAAGTAAAACATTATCATTATAGTAAGTCAAAATACTTGTGCACAATTCTAAACTCTTAGGTAACTTATTAATATAATATAAATTTACCCGTACTTACTTATATTTAAAAATATTTAATTAAATTTAAAAATTGTGCTGTTTAACTAACCTAGCTATCTATTAAATTACAAGAAGTGAATATTTCTTAATAAGGCAATGGTTTATAGACAGCACTTAGAAGTTTTAATCCATAGCTAGACGAGAACTCCAAGAAACTTTGCGCCGGAACGCGCTGCGGCGCGGGCGGCGCGACGCGAC
>CAWVOY010000225.1:0-21468 GCA_963931895.1 Eupithecia pulchellata | reverse complement strand
GTGTCCCGCGGCGGTGGCCCTCCTGATGAGCTGATCGTTGAGTGTGGAGTGATACCTTCGCTCGCTGAAGGCGGCGGGGGCTATGCGTTAGCGCGGCGCGGCGCGGGCTGCGGCGCGGCGACTCGACTCCTGCGGTCGTGTCGCCTGTCGGTCGCCCCGCGGGTCGCCGCTGCCGCCGCCGCCGCCGGTAGGACGCGCAAGTGATCTAATTCGTTCTGTTCCGTCCCGTTATATTGTATTGTTTGTGTAAACAACGGCCGCGCCGCTACAATATACATCCGCTATTTTATTGGCGCTTGAATTAATCGTTAAATATTTGCTTTGAACCCGTTTCTCGTTGTTGCGGAAACATTAAATTGTATCGCAGTAGTGGTCCACTTCACCTACACGCACGGACACACACGAACACACAGACACTAGTTAGATAGATGGAGGGAGGGGAGAATGGTTAGAATGAAATATCGTTTACGGACAGTACACGAATAAAACGACGAACGAAATCTCTGAAAACCAACCCCGACCTGGGGATTTTCGCGCCGCGGGGGGACGGGGGGAGGGGACGTGCGTTCTCCTCAGCGCGTATCTAGAGAGAACACTTTAACTAGTGACATCAAGTAATTAAATCTACGATCCCTTGTAATAGGTAGGTACTTCGAATTGACATAGAATCTTCATGGTTTGAGATTTTTGAGCAAAACTGTTTCACATGGCTTAAGGTAGGTACTCATGAGGTTCTTCTTTTAAATGATGTGCAAAATTCGATTATATAATTTCAGTTACTATTTTATTCAGTTAAGACAAGAAAGACGGATTCTTTGAAAATTCGAGTGATTTTGAAATACGGGTTCTAACGCGGAACTAACGCGGCAGAAACAGCTCGCAATATCAATGTTGCGTTTGGAGAGGGAACTGCTGATTTGAAGAACGAACCTCGTGGAAGACCGCCCACACATGTGGATGACACTGAACTGGAAGAGATGCTGGCAGCCGATCCCAGACGAACTACCGAGCACGTCTTGAAACTTATGTTGACTTGTTGAATCGATACAGACATCAGGAATAGTGGATCGAATTGTGATATGTGATGAAAAGTGGATTCTTTACGATAACCGTATACCAAAGCAAAAAATGCAATGGCTGACCCCAGGTCAAACGCCGCAACAGTGTCCTAAAACAAAGCTTACCAATAAAATGGTAATGGTACCTGCCTGACTGTTTGGTGTTATTTACTTACTACGTTACTTAGCTTTCCCTGATTTTGTCAAGCAATAACGGTAGTTATCTACTTACTCTGAACAATGATAGCAAAGCTAGCAATGATTCAGCCCCAACTCATGGATCGATGTCCACCATTATTGCTCCATGCTAACGCGAGACCGCATACAGCACGGCACGAGAAACCGTTCTAACGCAACCGAAACCTATTCGCCAGACCTTGCTCCAACGTATTCCATTTTTTCGTAATTAGGACAATTCTCTACGTTGTAGAAAGTTTTTTTAAGTTCCAAGAGGCAGTACAAAATGCTTTCGCACAGTTCGTCGAATCATGATCACCGTTCTATCGCAAAGGCGTAAATCACCTTCCTACTGTGCTGTTAAGATGGCAGTGATTTATAGAATCTTTACATTGCTGCCAATATATATGTATACCTAAGTATAGGTTAATGAAAAAAAAGGATATTATTATATTAGTATAAGTCCGCAATTTCATACTTTTACCCCTAATCCCCCTAATATTAAACTTTAAAACAATATAAAGCTAGGAATATGAAATTACTTGTAGGTTATTTCGATTGCTCTTCTATGTGCCGTGGGTCATATTGAGTACAACTTGCAACATGTAGAGCACGTCTAGAGGTCTCTCTTCAAGGGCGTACATTCTGCATTCATTCTTTTTTTTTATTACCATTATTGTCTTCCTCTTTTTGTCTTTTGATTTTTTAATATTTCTTGGTCTGCTCCTAAAGTACCTATATGGTGTTCTCAGTAAGCTCTTGTCTAAAGTTGCAATTTGTCCTGTAGTGGCAGCTATAATTGCTTCTTTAAATTCACTTAGCAGTGTATTTTCCATAATAATAATAATAATAATAAGCTAGCTTCGCGGTCGGTGATCCACCGTTTTGATATATTTTTTACTGTAGAGTTATTTTATAATAATTTTGTTGTATTTTCTATAGTAAAAAATTTATTTTTTAACGAGATAAATAATTAAATGAAGTGGAATAATAATAATAATGCTGGACAATCCACACAGCATCATCTAGCCCCAAGCTAAGCAGAGCTTGTGTTATGGGTACTAGATGACTGACATACAGGGATTCTAATAGAATTTTTTTTATTATCAGGCTAGAGGTTTCTGGGGGACCTTTCAATTTATTTCCAACTAGTGGTCCGCCCCGGCTGCGCACGTTTATTTAACACTAGCGGTCCGCCCCGGCTTCGCACGGGTATTAAACAAAAATTTCAGACATTATACACACTAACACGATGGATTTCACAGTTTTCATACGGATCCCTTACATTTTTTAACAGCATTGGGGTTTTTGACATTGACTCGACACTCCATAACTGACACTGGCCGTAGAGAAAAAGCATTCAACCTCTTTTTCTATTTATATTTCTATTTATATGACGCGCCATAATAGAAAAAGAGTTTGAATATACAGCGCACGGTTCAATTATTGAATTTTTCATGCGGATCTCTAACTTTTTTGAAAATATTATATAGCCTATGTTCATCACGGAAAATTTAGGATTGTTATGGTGAAAGAATTTTTCAAATTGGTCCAGTAGTTTCGGAGCCTATTCAATTGAAACAAACAAACAAACAAACAAACATACAAACAAACAAACAATCAAATCTTTCCTCTTTATAATATTAGTATAGAAAACTTTCAAAAATTATACACACTGACACTTTGGGTTTACTTTATTGAAGTTTTAATTACGGATCTTTAACTTTAACTTTTTAGCAGCATAGCATTTGTGACATCGACTCGCACTTTAGTTTCGACATTAACTTGCCTCCCGCATCCCAGTGAGGAATCCCGAAGTTAAACAAGTAAAGTAAAAGTTTATGACACTCCATAACTGACACTGACTGAGTCGTAGTGAAAGCGGCGCCTTAAGCGGACCGCTAGTGTCATAGATATACATAGCTAGGAGATATCGGAGCCTAACGTATCTCCAAGCGTATCTGTGCCATACGTACCGCGCGCTCTTACGACTCTCTAGGACGAGCTAGAGTAGAGGAGGAATTCTGAATTATCTAAATTTAGCCGTTTTGTCCTTTTGCAATGCATTGCAGACATTCCCATGAAACGGTCAGTTGTAGACTGTGCGAGTAGTATCGAGTAAACCCATGAAACGGTCAGTTGTAGACTGTGCGAGTAGTATCGAGTAAACCCATGAAACGGTCAGTTGTAGACTGTGCGAGTAGTATCGAGTAAACCCATGAAACGGTCAGTTGTAGACTGTGCGAGTAGTATCGAGTAAACCCATGAAACGGTCAGTTGTAGACTGTACGAGTAGTATCGAGTAAACCCATGAAACGGTCAGTTGTAGACTGTGCGAGTAGTATCGAGTAAACCCATGAAACGGTCAGTTGTAGACTGTGCGAGTAGTATCGAGTAAACCCATGAAACGGTCAGTTGTAGACTGTGCGAGTAGTATCGAGTAAACCCATGAAACGGTCAGTTGTAGACTGTGCGAGTAGTATCGAGTAAACCCATGAAACGGTCAGTTGTAGACTGTGCGAGTAGTATCGAGTAAACCCATGAAACGGTCAGTTGTAGACTGTGCGAGTAGTATCGAGTAAACCCATGAAACGGTCAGTTGTAGACTGTGCGAGTAGTATCGAGTAAACCCATGAAACGGTCAGTTGTAGACTGTGCGAGTAGTATCGAGTAAACCCATGAAACGGTCAGTTGTAGACTGTGCGAGTAGTATCGAGTAAACCCATGAAACGGTCAGTTGTAGACTGTGCGAGTAGTATCGAGTAAACCCATGAAACGGTCAGTTGTAGACTGTGCGAGTAGTATCGAGTAAACCCACCCAAGTAGCACAAACCTGCATTATAAGATATCACACAAGGTCCACGTCGGTAACTTCAGCGTTTAAGAAGAGTTATTAGAGTACACTCGAGCTGCAATAGCTCACAATTACGCATTCGGCTGTATATAAGCACTATATGGCGTCACGGAGACAACACTGTAATGTTGCGAGTGTTAATATAGTGTTACAGTTCAGTGTTATACAGCTTTTAGGAATCAATAATACTATCAGCTGCATTATAGCACTTTAATGGACCAATACAAGCCTTCTATTCAGCTATATTCTGAATAGAAGGCCACATGTGGCCCTTAAAACGCTTGCATTTTAAGAAAGAACATGTGAACTACTATAATGCTTGCAGTTATACTGTGACTCCAATTAACAACAATATAATTCGTCTTGCTGCACAAAGTGAAACTTTAATTATGTTAATCAGCTTGTTACATGCAATCGTATAATAGCACTATAACAGCCCACATGATCACTATGGGTGAATTCTTATGATGCTAAAATATAGCAAACTGCTTAATAACAAATCACAAGTGACCCAAGATCCCGGTTAGAGCTGAATACTTGTACTTGCGTAGGCAATTAATCTACTAATGCAGTTAAATGAGTTCATGAAGACTGTTTATTTCAGCGCCCCGTATAGGATTATATAGACTTGTGGTATTGAATATCGAAATGTAGAAATATAAACGTAGAACAGGAGGAATACGCCGAAAAATTACTGCAGAATACTTGAGAATTTTAAATAGAGATACGGGAACACTGATCAAGCTACACGTTTGATGAATAATGAGTCAAGGGGGAGTAAAATTTTAGAACGGCAGGGTTCCCGATCCGCAACTGTTTGTGTAGAAGGACGTGCAGATTTAGATGGACAGAGCTCTGCAAGTATACAGCAAATATTAGAAGATAGTGGTTCCGTATCTTGCAGTAATGACAGATAGATATCTCTAATGTTTCTGAAAATTCAGACAGTGACAGTGTGTGTACTGAATATGATAAACAAGAAAAATGACGTGAAAACATATAAGCAAATGGGCAATTGAAAAAATATATCTTATTAGTTTTATTTATTTTTTATTATTAATATTGCATATATCAAGCTTCGCTAACATAGCGGCTTGATTGGAAAGAATGGTTTGTATATCTCCCGTGTTGATAACTTGTAGTGTGTCTTGCTGCTGGAGTGCTTTTTCGCTGGCGGACGTTTGTGAATTATCCTGTAATATAAAGTAAGTAGGTAGGTATATGACTAAATAATAAATATGAAGGACGTTACACACAGCGCTTTAATTTAATTTTATAAATTACGGATCCCTAAATTTTCTACAGAGTTTAGTGGTTCACTGTAAAATATTTGCGTACTTGTTACCCGCTATTAAGCTTTTCATGAATCTGTGGCTGACTTGTTTCACACAAGAACTACTCTTGTCAGCTCATTGCTGATATATGTACCACGAGTGAATACTTATACAGCCCATAGCATTTAATTGTGATTAATAAAGTGCACATTGCTTGTCTGCCATTTTTATGTTCTAACCTATGAATATGAATATATTTACAGTTTATATCTTTGTCTCTTCAACGAAAATAACAACTGGATTTGAATAGAAAATCTGTGATTTATGAGTAAACAGCTTATTGTCAAATAACATGGACAGAATAATAAGATTTCTGTTTTATTTTTTATCATCATCAGCGCATTTTAAATTATAATTTTCAAGTAAACGGTACTATTTTGAGAGCGCATGAAAATTTTCATCTATATTTATATGATATTTGACAGTAAAAATGCTTTCCCATTCGAATTTTACGCGTTTAGAAGAAAAACTCAAGATTTTACTTACCGAAAACAATATCAACATCACAAAACACTTGTCAAATTGTTTCACTTGGTAGCAAGTAGGGGCGAGAACGTGAAAATTATTCACAATTTTGCAACTTGTGAATTTTCAACTCCATAAAAGCGTTATAAAGATCCTGGTCTGTACTTTGTGCTGTATAATAGGTAACACAAACTCTGATAATCAGCAATTGTGCTGTATAAGAGGTAACACACACTCTGATATTCAGCCAATGTTCAGCTCTTGGGGTGACTGTTACCTTTAATAATGCTCAAATAATGCTGATATACAGCAATCGTTACAGTTATTATATTATATATAGCTTAATTACCACTCACTGACTGACTGACATAATTGTTCTCCTTGATGGTGGAGGGGGAGGTATGTTTTTTTTTACGGAATCGTATAGAGGGTATCGGGGGGACCTAGGGAAAATTCCGACTTTTCCAAATTTGCCCCCCCTTCTCCCCCCCCTTTAGGGGGGCTCCCAAACAGAGCCATACTGAATGTTCTTTTTTATGGGGTTGTATAGAGGGGGTCAAATGGTTTTAAGGCAGGTAAAAATTTCCCCCCCCCTTTGCCCCCTGACCCCCCCTTTTGAAGTTGCTACCGAAATGAGTCGAAATAGAAAAAAATTGATTGCAGCAACGTATAGAGGGTTCCTTCTCGTGTTGAAAAATAAAAAAAAACACCCCCCCTCCATGCCCATTTTCACCCCCCCTTTTTGTATCTCCCAAACGGATCGACCTAGAAGAAAAAATTTTTCACAGTCATGTAGAGGGGAAAAAGTCATTTTGAATGCCAAAAAAAGTTTGAACCCTTTGACCCCCTAGACCCCCTTTTTTAATAAAAAACCGAAAATTGGCCAAATTTTGACCTTTTTTTTCGGGTGGAGCATTGCGGCGAGCGAAGCGAGCTGCAATGCGACTACGGGGAACAGCACGGCGAGCGAAGCGAGCTGTGCTGTGACCCCCCATGACCCCCCACGACCCCCCAAAAACCCCCTCTCTCAGCAGGCGGGGGAGCATTGCGGCGAGCGAAGCGAGCTGCAATGCGACTAAGGGGAACAGCAAGGCGAGCGAAGCGAGCCGTGCTGTGACCCCCACGACCCCCTCATGACCCCCCCAGCAAGCGGATGGAGCATTGCGGCGAGCGAAGCGAGCTGCAATGCGACCAAGGGGAACAGCACGGCGAGCGAAGCGAGCCGTGCTGTGACCCCCACGACCACTCTGTTCCAGTAGGCGGGGAGCATTGCGGCGAGCGAAGCGAGCTGCAATGCGACTAAGGGGAACAGCACGGCGAGCGAAGCGAGCCGTGCTGTGACCTCCCACGACCATCCTCTTCCAGCAGGCGGGGAGCATTGCGGCGAGCGAAGCGAGCTGCAATGCGACTACGGGGAACAGCACGGCGAGCGAAGCGAGCCGTGCTGTGACCCCTCATGACCACTCTCTCCCAGCAGGCGGGGAGCATTGCGGCGAGCGAAGCGAGCTGCAATGCGACCAAGGGGAACAGCACGGCCAGCGAAGCGAGCCGTGCTGTGACCCCCACGAACCCCCACTCCCAGCAAGCGGATGGAGCATTGCGGCGAGCGAAGCGAGCTGCAATGCGACTAAGGGGAACAGCACGGCGAGCGAAGCGAGCCGTGCTGTGACCCCCACGACTCCCAATGAGGAGGGTCGGATTGCGGTGAGCGAAGCGAACCGCAATTCGACAACTGTCACACTGCAAGGCGAGCGAAGCGAGCCTTGCTGTGTGACCCAACACCCCTACATATGGGTATCGTTTTCGACTAAATCAAACACGTAGATTACGAAATAGATGTCCATTTTCAAATCCAAGATGGCTGACAGTTTATTATCGCAGATTTTACACATGATATCGATTTCCATCAAATCAAAGACGTTTTAGTTTATGAAAAGTAAAAACTCCAATGCAATAAGGCCGCCTAAGGCGAAGCACAACCCCCGAGCTGCTTGCAGCTCGGGCACATATACCCTCTAGTTATATTATATATAGCTTAATTACCACTGACTGACTGACATAATTGTTCTCCTTGATGGTGGAGGGGGAGGTATGGTTTTTTTTACAGAATCGTATAGAGGGTATCGGGGGGACCTAGGGAAAATTCCGACTTTTCCAAATTTGCCCCCCCTTCTCCCCCCCTTTAGGGGGGCTCCCAAACAGAGCCATACTGAATGTTCTTTTTTGTGGGGTTGTATAGAGGGGGTCAAATGGTTTTAAGGCAGGTAAAAATTTCCCCCCCCCTTTGCCCCCTGACCCCCCCTTTTGAAGTTGCTACCGGAAAGAGTCGTTATAGAAAAATTTGGATTGCGGGGTCGTATAGATGGTTCCTTCTTGTATTGAAAAATAAAAAAAAACACCCCCCCCTCTACGCCCATTTTCACCCCCCCCTTTTTGTATCTCCCAAACGGGTCGACCTAGAAGAAAAATTTTTTCACAGTCATGTAGAGGAGAAAAAGTCATTTTGAACGCCAAAAAAAGTTTGACCCCTCTGACCCCCCAGACCCCCTTTTTTTATAAAAAACCGAAAATTGGCCAAATTTTGACCTTTTTTTGTCGGGTGGAGCATTGCGGCGAGCGAAGCGAGCTGCAATGCGACTACGGGGAACAGCACGGCGAGCGAAGCGAGCTGTGCTGTGACCCCCCATGACCCCCCACGACCCCCCAAAAACCCCCTCCCGCAGCAGGGAGCGGGGCATTGCGGCGAGCGAAGCGAGCTGCAATGCGACTAAGGGGAACAGCAGGGCGAGCGAAGCGAGCCGTGCTGTGACCCCCACGACCCCCCATGACCCCCCCAGCAAGCGGATGGAGCATTGCGGCGAGCGAAGCGAGCTGCAATGCGACCAAGGGGAACAGCACGGCGAGCGAAGCGAGTTGTGCTGTGACCTCCAACGACCATCCTCTTCCAGCAGGCGGGGAGCATTGCGGCGAGCGAAGCGAGCTGCAATGCGTCTAAGGGAACAGCACGGCGAGCGAAGCGAGCCGTGCTGTGACCCCCCACGACCACTCTCTTCCAGCAGGCGGGGAGCATTGCGGCGAGCGAAGCGAGCTGCCCTCTTCCAGTAGGCGTGGAGCATTGCGGCGAGCGAAGCGAGCCGCAATGCGACTAAGGGGAACAGCACGGCGAGCGAAGCGAGCTGTGCTGTGACCTCCCACGACCATCCTCTTCCAGCAGGCGGGGAGCATTGCGGCGAGCGAAGCGAGCCGTGCTGTGACCCTCACGACTCCCCATGAGGAGGGTCGGATTGCGGTGAGCGAAGCGAACCGCAATTGGACAACTGTCACACTGCAAGGCGAGCGAAGCGAGCCTTGCTGTGTGACTTAACACCCACTTATATGGGTATCGTTTTCGACTAAATCAAACACGTAGATTACGAAAAAGATCCCCTCATGACCCCCCCAGCAAGCGGATGGAGCATTGCGGCGAGCGAAGCGAGCTGCAATGCGACTACGGGGAACAGCACGGCGAGCGAAGCGAGCCGTGCTGTGACCTACCACGACCATCCTCTTCCAGCAGGCGAGGAGCATTGCGGCGAGCGAAGCGAGCTGCAATGCGACCAAGGGGAACAGCACGGCGAGCGAAGCGAGCCGTGCTGTGACCCCCCTCTTCCAGCAGGCGTGGAGCATTGCGGCGAGCGAAGCGAGCTGCAATGCGAAAGGGGAACAGCACGGCGAGCGAAGCGAGCCGTGCTGTGACCTCCCACGACCATCCTCTTCCAGCAGGCTGGGAGCATTGCGGCGAGCGAAGCGAGCTGCAATGCGACTAAGAGGAACAGCATGGCGAGCGAAGCGAGCCGTGCTGTGACCCCCCTCTTCTAGCAGGCGTGGAGCATTGCGGCGAGCGAAGCGAGCTGCAATGCGACTACGGGGAACAGCACGGCGAGCGAAGCGAGCCGTGCTTTGACTACCACCCTCTTCCAGCAGGCGGGGAGCATTGCGGCGAGCGAAGCCAGCTGCAATGCGACCAAGGGGAACAGCATGGCGAGCGAAGCGAGCCGTGCTGTGACCCCCACTCTCTTTTAAGAGGTGGGTCGGATTGCGGTGAGCAAAGCGAACCGCAATCCGACAACTGTCACACTGCAAGGCGAGCGAAGCGAGCCTTGCTGTGAGACCAAACACCCACATAATATGGATATCGTTTTCGACTAAATCAAACACGTAGATTACGAAAAAGATGTCCATTTTCAAATCCAAGATGGCTGACAGTTTACTATCGCAGATTTTACACTTGGATATCGATTTCCATCAAATCAAAGACGTTTTAGGTTATGAAAAGTAAAAACTCCAATGCGATAAGGCCGCCTATGGCGAAGCACAGCCCCCGAGCTGCTTGCAGCTCGGGCACATATACCCTCTAGTTTATATATATATAGCTTAATTACCACTGACTGACATAATTGTTCTCCTTGATGGTGGAGGGGGAGGTATGGTTTTTTTTACGGAATCGTATAGAGGGTATCGGGGGGACCTAGGGAAAATTCCGACTTTTCTAAATTTGCCCCCCCTTCTCCCCCCCCTTTAGGGGGGCTCCCAAACAGAGCCATACTGAATGTTCTTTTTTGTGGGGTTGTATAGAGGGGGTCAAATGGTTTTAAGGCAATAGAAAATTTCCCCCCCCCTTTGCCCCCGGACCCCCCCTTTTGAAGTTGCTACCGGAAAGAGTCGTTATAGAAAAATTTGGATTGCGGGGTCGTATAGAGGGTTTCTTCTCGTGTTGAAAAATAAAAAAAATCACCCCCCCCTCCACCCACATTTTCACCCCCCCTTTTTGTATCTCCCAAACGGATCGACCTAGAAGAAAAATTTTTTCACAGTCATGTAGAGGAGAAAAAGTCATTTTGAACGCCAAAAAAAGTTTGACCCCCCTGACCCCCCAGACCCCCTTTTTTAATAAAAAACCGAAAATTGACCAAATTTTGACCTTTTTTTTCGGGTGGAGCATTGCGGCGAGCGAAGCGAGCTGCAATGCGACTACGGGGAACAGCACGGCGAGCGAAGCGAGCTGTGCTGTGACCCCCCATGATACCCCACCACCCCCCAAAAACCCCCTCCCCCAGCAGGGAGCGGAGCATTGTGGCGAGCGAAGCGAGCTGCAATGCGAGTAAGGGGAACAGCAAGGCGAGCGAAGCGAGCCGTGCTGTGACCCCCACGACCCCCTCATGACCCCCCCAGCAAGCGGATGGAGCATTGCGGCGAGCGAAGCGAGCTGCAATGCGACTAAGGGGAACAGCACGGCGAGCGAAGCGAGCCGTGCTGTGACCCCCACGACTCCCCATGAGGAGGGTCGGATTGCGGTGAGCGAAGCGAACCGCAATTCGACAACTGTTACACTGCAAGGCGAGCGAAGCGAGCCTTGCTGTGACCTCCCTCTTCCAGCAGGCGTGGAGCATTGCGGCGAGCGAAGCGAGCTGCAATGTGACTAAGGGGAACAGCACGGCGAGCGAAGCGAGCCGTGCTGTGACCCCCATGACTCCCATGAGGAGGGTCGGATTGCGGTGAGCGAAGCGAACCGCAATTCGACAACTGTCACAATGCAAGGCGAGCGAAGCGAGCCTTGCTGTGTGACCAAACACCCACACAATATGGGTATCGTTTTCGACTTAATCAAACACGTAGATTACGAAAAAGATGTCCATTTTCAAATCCAAGATGGCTGACATTTTACTATCGCAGATTTTACACATGGGTATCGATTTCTATCAAATAAAAGACGTTTTAGGTTATGAAAAGTAAAAACTCCAATGCAATAAGGCCGCCTAAGGCAAAGCACAACCCCCGAGCTGCTTGCAGCTCGGGCACATATGCACTCTAGTTATATTATATATAGCTTAATTACCACTCACTCACTCACTCACTGATTGACATAATTGTTCTCCTTGATGGTGGAGGGGGAGGTATGTTTTTTTTTACGGAATCGTATAAAGGGTATCGGGGGGACCTAGGGAAAATTCCGACTTTTCCAAATTTGCCCCCCCTTCTCCCCCCCCTTTAGGGGGGCTCCCGAACAGAGCCATACTGAATGTTCTTTTTTGTGGGGTTGTATAGAGGGGGTCAAATGGTTTTAAGGCAGGTAAAAATTTCCCCCCCCCTTTGCCCCCTGACCCCCCTTTTTGAAGTTGCTACCGAAAAGAGTCGACATAGAAAAAAATTGATTGCAGCACCGTATAGAGGGTTCCTTCTCGTGATGAAAAATAAAAAAAAACACCCCCCCCTCCATGCCAATTTTCACCCCCCCTTTTTGTATCTCCAAAACGGGTCGACCTAGAAGAAAAATTTTTTCACAGTCATGTAGAGGGGAAAAAGTCATTTTGAATGCCAAAAAAAGTTTGAACCCTTTGACCCCCCAGATCCCCTTTTTTAATAAAAAACCGAAAATTGGCCAAATTTTGACCTTTTTTTTCGGGTGGAGCATTGCGGCGAGCGAAGCGAGCTGCAATGCGACTACGGGGAACAGCACGGCGAGCGAAGCGAGCTGTGCTGTGACCCCCCATGACCCCCCACGACCCCCCAAAAACCCCCTCTCTCAGCAGGCGGCGGAGCATTGCGGCGAGCGAAGCGAGCTGCAATGCGACTAAGAGGAACAGCAAGGCGAGCGAAGCGAGCCGTGCTGTGACCCCCCATGACCCCCCATGACCCCCACGACCCCCCAAAAACCCCCTCTCTCAGCAGGCGGGGGAGCATTGCGGCGAGCGAAGCGAGCTGCAATGCGACTAAGGGGAACAGCAAGGCGAGCGAAGCGAGCCGTGCTGTGACCCCCACGACCCCCTCATGACCCCCCCAGCAAGCGGATGGAGCATTGCGGCGAGCGAAGCGAGCTGCAATGCGAATACGGGGAACAGCACGGCGAGCGAAGCGAGCCGTGTTGTGACCCCCACGTCTCTCCATGAGGGTCGGATTGCGGTGAGCGAAGCGAACCGCAATTCGACAACTGTCACACTGCAAGGCGAGCGAAGCGAGCCTTGCTGTGTGACCCAACACCCCTACTTATGGGTATCGTTTTCGACTTAATCAAACACGTAGATTACGAAAAAGATGTCCATTTTAAAATCCAAGATGGCTGACAGTTTACTATCGCAGATTTTACACATGGATATCGATTTCCATCAAACAGAGACGTGCTGTGACCTCCCACGACCATCCTCTTCCAGCAAGCGGCGGGGGAGCATTGCGGCGAGCGAAGCGAGCTGCAATGCGACTAAGGGGAACAGCAAGGCGAGCGAAGGGAGCCGTGCTGTGACCCCCACGACCCCCTCATGACCCCCCCAGCAAGCGGATGGAGCATTGCGGCGAGCGAAGCGAGCTGCAATGCGACTAAGAGGAACAGCATGGCGAGCGAAGCGAGCCGTGCTGTGACCCCCCTCTTCCAGCAGGCGTGGAGCATTGCGGCGAGCGAAGCGAGCTGCAATGCGACTACGGGGAACAGCACGGCGAGCGAAGCGAGCCGTGCTTTGACCACCACCCTCTTCCAGCAGGCGGGGAGCATTGCGGCGAGCGAAGCGAGCTGCAATGCGACCAAGGGGAACAGCACGGCGAGCGAAGCGAGCCGTGCTGTGATCCCCCTCTTCCAGGAGGCGGGGAGCATTGCGGCGAGCGAAGCGAGCTGCAATGCGACTACGGGGAACAGCACGGCGAGCGAAGCGAGCCGTGCTTTGACCACCACCCTCTTCCAGCAGGCGGGGAGCATTGCGGCGAGCGAAGCGAGCTGCAATGCGACCAAGGGGAACAGCACGGCGAGCGAAGCGAGCCGTGCTGTGACCCCCACTCTCTTTTAAGAGGTGGGTCGGATTGCGGTGAGCGAAGCGAACCGCAATTCGACAACTGTCACACTGCAAGGCGAGCGAAGCGAGCCTTGCTGTGAGACCAAACACCCACTTATATATGGGTATCGTTTTCGACTAAATCAAACACGTAGATTACGAAAAAGATGTCCATTTTCAAATAAAAGACAGTTTACTATCGCAGATTTTACACATGGATATCGATTTCCATCAAATCAAAGACGTTTTAGGTTATGAAAAGTTACAACTCCTACGACGATAAGGCCGCCTAAGGCGAAGCACAACCCCCGAGCTGCTTGCAGCTCGGGCACATATACCCTCTAGTTATATTATATAAAGCTTAAAAACCACTCACTCACTGACTGACTGACATAATTGTTCTCCTTGATGGTGGAGGGGGAGGTATGGTTTTTTTTACAGAATCGTATAGAGGGTATAGGGGGGGCCTAGGGAAAATTCCGACTTTTCCAAATTTGCCCCCCCTTCTCCCCCCCCTTTAGGGGGGCTCCCGAACGGAGCCATACTGAATGTTCTTTTTTGTGGGTTTGTATAGAGGGGGTCAGATGGTTTTAAGGCAGGTAAAAATTCCCCCCCCCCCTTTGCCCCCTGACCCCCCCTTTTCAAGTTGCTACCGAAAAGAGTCGAAATAGAAAAAAATTGATTGCAGCACCGTATAGAGGGTTCCTTCTCGTGTTGAAAAATAAAAAAAAACACCCCCCCCTCCATGCCCATTTTCACCCCCCCTTTTTGTATCTCCCAAACGGATCGACCTAGAAGAAAAATTTTTTCACAGTCATGTAGAGGAGAAGAAGTCATTTTGAACGCCAAAAAAAGTTTGACCCCCCTGACCCCCCAGACCCCACTTTTTTATAAAAAACCGAAAATTGGCCAAATTTTGACCTTTTTTTTCGGGTGGAGAATTGCGGCGAGCGAAGCGAGCTGCATTGCGACTACGGGGAACAGCACGGCGAGCGAAGCGAGCCGTGCTGTGACCCCCCACGACCACTCTCTTCCAGCAGGCGGGGAGCATTGCGGCGAGCGAAGCGAGCTGCAATGCGACTAGAAGGAACAGCATGGTGAGCGAAGCGAGCCGTGCTGTGACCCCCTCTTCCAGCAGGCGTGGAGCATTGCGGCGAGCGAAGCGAGCTGCAATGCGACTAAGGGGAACAGCACGGCGAGCGAAGCGAGCCGTGCTGTGACCCCCACGACTCCCCATGAGGAGGGTCGGATTGCGGTGAGCGAAGCGAACCGCAATTCGACAACTGTTACACTGCAAGGCGAGCGAAGCGAGCCTTGCTGTGACCCCCCTCTTCCAGCAGGCGTGGAGCATTGCGGCGAGCGAAGCGAGCTGCAATGCGACTAAGGGGAACAGCACGGCGAGCGAAGCGAGCAGTGCTGTGACCACCACCCTCTTCCAGCAGGCAGGGAGCATTGCGGCGAGCGAAGCGAGCTGCAATGCGACTAATGGAACAGCACGGTGAGCGAAGCGAGCCGTGCTGTGACCCCCACTCTCTTCTATGAGGTGGGTCGGATTGCGGTGAGCGAAGCGAACCGCAATTCGACAACTGTCCAAGGGGAACCACCACCCTCTTCCAGCAGGCAGGGAGCATTGCGGCGAGCGAAGCGAGCTGCAATGCGACTAATGGAACAGCACGGTGAGCGAAGCGAGCCGTGCAGTGACCACCACCTTCTTCCAGCAGGCGGGGAGCATTGCGGCGAGCGAAGCGAGCTGCAATGCGACTAAGAGGAACAGCATGGCGAGCGAAGCGAGCCGTGCTGTGACTCCCCTCTTCTAGCAGGCGGGGAGCATTGCGGCGAGCGAAGCGAGCTGCAATGCGACTACGGGGAACAGCACGGCTAGCGAAGCGAGCCGTGCTGTGACCCCCACGACTCCCTATAACGAGGGTCGGATTGCGGTGAGCGAAGCGACGGCGAGCGAAGCGAGCAGTGCTGTGACCACCACCCTCTTCCAGCAGGCAGGGAGCATTGCGGCGAGCGAAGCGAGCTGCAATGCGACTAATGGAACAGCACGGTGAGCGAAGCGAGCCGTGCTGTGACCCCCACTCTCTTCTATGAGGTGGGTCGGATTGCGGTGAGCGAAGCGAACCGCAATTCGACAACTGTCCAAGGGGAACCACCACCCTCTTCCAGCAGGCAGGGAGCATTGCGGCGAGCGAAGCGAGCTGCAATGCGACTAATGGAACAGCACGGTGAGCGAAGCGAGCCGTGCAGTGACCACCACCTTCTTCCAGCAGGCGGGGAGCATTGCGGCGAGCGAAGCGAGCTGCAATGCGACTAAGAGGAACAGCATGGCGAGCGAAGCGAGCCGTGCTGTGACTCCCCTCTTCTAGCAGGCGGGGAGCATTGCGGCGAGCGAAGCGAGCTGCAATGCGACTACGGGGAACAGCACGGCGAGCGAAGCGAGCCGTGCTGTGACCCCCACGACTCCCTATGAGGAGGGTCGGATTGCGGTGAGCGAAGCGAACCGCAATTCGACAACTGTCACACTACAAGGCGAGCGAAGCGAGCCTTGCTGTGTGACCAAACACCCACACAATATGGGTATCGTTTTCGACTAAATCAAACACGTAGATTACGAAAAAGATGTCCATTTTCAAATCCAAGATGGCTGACATTTTACTATCGCAGATTTTACACATGGGTATCGATTTCTATCAAATCAAAGACGTTTTAGGTTATGAAAAGTTACAACTCCTACGACGATAAGGCCGCCTAAGGCGAAGCACAACCCCCGAGCTGCTTGCGGCTCGGGCACATATACCCTCTAGTTATATTATATATAGCTTAATTACCACTCACTCACTCACTCACTGATTGACATAATTGTTCTCCTTGATGGTGAAGGGGGAGGTATGGTTTTTTTTATGGAATCGTATAGAGGGTGTCGGGGTGACCTAGGGAAAATTCCGACTTTTCCAAATTTGCCCCCCCTTCTCCCCCCCTTTAGGGGGGCTCCCGAACAGAGCCACGCTGAATCTCCTTTTTTGTGGGGTTGTATAGAGGGGGTCAGATGGTTCAAAGGCAGATAAAAAATTTCCCCCCCTCTTTGCCCCCGGACCCCCCCTTTTGAAGTTGCTACCGGAAAGAGTCGTTATAGAAAAATTTGGATTGCGGGGTCGTATAGAGGGTTTCTTCTCGTGTTGAAAAATAAAAAAAATCACCCCCCCTCCACCCACATTTTCACCCCCCCTTTTTGTATCTCCCAAACGGATCGACCTAGAAGAAAAATTTTTTCGCAGTCATGTAGAGGAGAAAAAGTCATTTTGAACGCCAAAAAAAGTTTGACCCCCCTGACCCCCCAGACCCCCTTTTTTAATAAAAAACCGAAAATTGACCAAATTTTGACCTTTTTTTTTCGGGTGGAGCATTGCGGCGAGCGAAGCGAGCTGCAATGCGACTACGGGGAACAGCATGGCGAGCGAAGCGAGCTGTGCTGTGACCCCCCATGACCCCCCACGACCCCCCAAAAACCCCTCTCCCAGCAAGCGGATGGAGCATTGCGGCGAGCGAAGCGAGCTGCAATGCGACTACGGGGAACAGCACGGCGAGCGAAGCGAGCTGTGCTGTGACCCCCCATGACCCCCCCAGCAAGCGGATGGAGCATTGCGGCGAGCGAAGCGAGCTGCAATGCGACTAAGGGGAACAGCATGGCGAGCGAAGCGAGCCGTGCTGTGATCCCCTCTTCCAGCAGGCGTGGAGCATTGCGGCGAGCGAAGCGAGCTGCAATGCGACTACGGGGAACAGCACGGCGAGCGAAGCGAGCCGTGCTGTGACCTACCACGACCATTCTCTTCCATTCTCTTGCTTTGACCACCACCCTCTTCCAGCAGGCGGGGAGCATTGCGGCGAGCGAAGCGAGCTGCAATGCGACAACTGTCATACTGCAAGGCGAGCGAAGCGAGCCTTGCTGTGTGACCAAACACCCAAATATATGGGTATCGTTTTCGACTAAATCAAACACGTAGATTACGAAAAAGATGTCTATTTTCAAATCCAAGATGGCTGACAGTTTACTATCGCAGATTTTACAATGCGACTAAGAGGAACAGCATGGCGAGCGAAGCGAGCCGTGCTGTGACCCCCCTCTTCCAGCAGGCGTGGAGCATTGCGGCGAGCGAAGCGAGCTGCAATGCGACTACGGGGAACAGCACGGCGAGCGAAGCGAGCCGTGCTGTGACCTACCACTACCATCCTCTTCCAGCAGGCGGGGAGCATTGCGGCGAGCGAAGCGAGCTGCAATGCGACTACGGGGAACAGCACGGCGAGCGAAGCGAGTCGTGCTTTGACCACCACCCTCTTCCAGCAGGCGGGGAGCATTGCGGCGAGCGAAGCGAGCTGCAATGCGACAACTGTCATACTGCAAGGCGAGCGAAGCGAGCCTTGCTGTGTGACCAAACACCCAAATATATGGGTATCGTTTTCGACTAAATCAAACACGTAGATTACGAAAAAGATGTCTATTTTCAAATCCAAGATGGCTGACAGTTTACTATCGCAGATTTTACACATGGATATCGATTTCCATCAAATCAAAGACGTTTTAGGTTATGAAAAGTAAAAACTCCAATGCGATAAGGCCGCCTAAGGCGAAGCACAACCCCCGAGCTGCTTGCAGCTCGGGCACATATACCCTCTAGTTATATTATATATAGCTTAATTACCACTCACTGACTGACTGACATAATTGTTCTCCTTGATGGTGGAGGGGGAGGTATGTTTTTTTTTACAGAATCGTATAGAGGGTATCGGGGGGACCTAGGGAAATTCCGACTTTTCCAAATTTGCCCCCCCTTCTCCCCCCCTTTAGGGGGCTCCCGAACAGAGCCACGCTGAATCTCCTTTTTTGTGGGGTTGTATAGAGAAGGTCAAATGGTTTTAAAGGCAATAGAAAATGTCCCCCCCCCTTTGCCCCCGGACCCCCCTTTTGAAGTTGCTACCGGAAATAGTTCAAATAGAAAAATTTTGATGGCATAAACGTATAGAGGGTTCCTTCTCGTGTTAAAAAATAAAAAAAAATACCCCCCCTCCATGCCCATTTTCACCCCCCCTTTTTGTATCTCCCAAACGGGTCAACCGAGAAGAAAAATTTTTTCACAGTCATGTAGAGGAGAAAAAGTAGTTTTGAACGCCAAAAAAAGTTTTACCCCCCTGACCCCCCAGACCCCCTTTTTTGATAAAAAACCGAAATTTGGCCAAATTTTGACCTTTTTTTTCGGGTGGAGCATTGCGGCGAGCGAAGCGAGCTGCAATGCGACTACGGGGAACAGCACGGCGAGCGAAGCGAGCTGTGCTGTGACCCCCCATGACCCCCCAAAAACCCCCCCACCCAGGAGGCGGGGGAGCATTGCGGCGAGCGAAGCGAGCTGCAATGCGACTAAGGGGAACAGCACGGCGAGCGAAGCGAGCCGTGCTGTGACCCCCACGACCCTCTCATGACCCCCCCCCCCCCAGCAAGCGGATGGAGCATTGCGGCGAGCGAAGCGAGCTGCAATGCGTCTTAGGGAACAGCACGGCGAGCGAAGCGAGCCGTGCTGTGATCACCACCTTCTTCCAGCAGGCGGGGAGCATTGCGGCGAGCGAAGCGAGCTGCAATGCGACTAATGGAACAGCACGGTGAGCGAAGCGAGCCGTGCTGTGACCACCACCTTCTTCCAGCAGGCGGGGAGCATTGCGGCGAGCGAAGCGAGCTGCAATGCGACCAAGGGGAATAGCACGGCGAGCGAAGCGAGCCGTGCTGTGACAACCACCCTCTTCCAGCAGGCAGGGAGCATTGCGGCGAGCGAAGCGAGCTGCAATGCGACTAATGGAACAGCACGGCTCGCTTCGCTCACCGTGCTGTGACCACCACCTTCTTCCAGCAGGCGGGGAGCATTGCGGCGAGCGAAGCGAGCTGCAATGCGACCAAGGGGAACAGTACGGCGAGCGAAGCGAGCCGTGCTGTGACCCCCACTCTCTTCTATGAGGTGGGTCGGATTGCGGTGAGCGAAGCGAACCGCAATTCGACAACTGTCCAAGGGGAACAGCACGGCGAGCGAAGCGAGCCGTGCTGTGACCACCACCCTCTTCCAGCAGGCAGGGAGCATTGCGGCGAGCGAAGCGAGCTGCAATGCGACTACGGGGAACAGCACGGCGAGCGAAGCGAGCCGTGCTGTGACCCCCCACGACCACTCTCTTCCAGCAGGCGTGGAGCATTGCGGCGAGCGAAGCGAGCTGCAATGCGACCAAGGGGAACAGCACGGCGAGCGAAGCGAGCCGTGCTGTGACCCCCACGAACCCCCACTCCCAGCAAGCGGATGGAGCATTGCGGCGAGCGAAGCGAGCTGCAATGCGACTAAGGGGAACAGCATGGCGAGCGAAGCGAGCCGTGCTGTGATCCCCCTCTTCCAGCAGGCGTGGAGCATTGCGGCGAGCGAAGCGAGCTGCAATGCGACTACGGGGAACAGCACGGCGAGCGAAGCGAGCCGTGCTGTGACCTACCACGACCATCCTCTTCCAGCAGGCGGGGAGCATTGCGGCGAGCGAAGCGAGCTGCAATGCGACTACGGGGAACAGCATGGCGAGCGAAGCGAGCCGTGCTGTGATCCCCCTCTTCCAGCAGGCGTGGAGCATTGCGGCGAGCGAAGCGAGCTGCAATGCGACTACGGGGAACAGCACGGCGAGCGAAGCGAGCCGTGCTGTGACCTACCACGACCATCCTCTTCCAGCAGGCGGGGAGCATTGCGGCGAGCGAAGCGAGCTGCAATGCGACTACGGGGAACAGCACGGCGAGCGAAGCGAGCCGTGCTGTGACCCCCCTCTTCCAGCAGGCGTGGAGCATTGCGGCGAGCGAAGCGAGCTGCAATGCGACTAAGGGGAACAGCATGGCGAGCGAAGCGAGCCGTGCTGTGATCCCCCTCTTCCAGCAGGCGTGGAGCATTGCGGCGAGCGAAGCGAGCTGCAATGCGACTACGGGGAACAGCACGGCGAGCGAAGCGAGCCGTGCTGTGACCACCACCTTCTTCCAGCAGGCGGGGAGCATTGCGGCGAGCGAAGCGAGCTGCAATGCGACCAAGGGGAACAGCACGGCGAGCGAAGCGAGCCGTGCTGTGACCACCACCCTCTTCCAGCAGGCAGGGAGCATTGCGGCGAGCGAAGCGAGCTGCAATGCGACTAATGGAACAGCACGGTGAGCGAAGCGAGCCGTGCTGTGACCACCACCTTCTTCCAGCAGGCGGGGAGCATTGCGGCGAGCGAAGCGAGCTGCAATGCGACTAAAGGGAACAGCACGGCGAGCGAAGCGAGCCGTGCTGTGAGAGAGCTGTGAGAGTGGGGGACTCTCTTCTATGAGGTGGGTCGGATTGCGGTGAGCGAAGCGAACCGCAATTCGACAACTGTTACACTGCAAGGCGAGCGAAGCGAGCCTTGCTGTGTGACCAAACACCCACACAATATGGGTATCGTTTTCGACTAAATCAAACACGTAGATTACGAAAAAGATGTCCATTTTCAAATCCAAGATGGCTGACATTTTACTATCGCAGATTTTACACATGGGTATCGATTTCTATCAAATCAAAGACGTTTTAGGTTATGAAAAGTTACAACTCCTACGACGATAAGGCCGCCTAAGGCGAAGCACAACCCCCGAGCTGCTTGCAGCTCGGGCACATATACCCTCTAGTTATATTATATAAAGCTTAAAAACCACTCACTGACTGACATAATTGTTCTCCTTGATGGTGGAGGGGGAGGTATGGTTTTTT
>CAWVOY010000224.1:0-25799 GCA_963931895.1 Eupithecia pulchellata | reverse complement strand
CGGCCAGCGCGTTGCCGAGCAGCCCGCCCGCGCCGATGCCGTTCAGCAGCACGCCGTGCACCACGAACCGGAACAGCCGCTCGCCGGCGTCCACGCCCTCGTCCGCGTCGCAGCCCCCCGCCGCCGGCAGCGCCGCCCCGCTGCCGTTGCCGCTCATGCCTGCTGCGGCTGCGCCTGCGTGCGCGCCGCGCTCTCTCTGCGGAACAAACGACCACACATTACATTATGCAGATACTCCTAACTAGGTATGTACCTGCTTGCAGGTTTAAGTCAAAGCCATAGCCATAAAGCCACGAGTCGGGTATTTGATGATAACTAAAACAAAACTTTATTGATAACGCCAAGTTACGCTCATAAACGCTTAATTTTGGAAACACACACAAGTCGACTCGTGCTTTTCATAGCTTTAGTAGTGATCGTGCGTTCCCAACACTATTATCATATATCCATTCCCAATTTCAAAATTTCTTTCTTGACATGAAATATCCTGAATTTTTATTGTGTGTCTAAAACATCTTATCATTGAAACCAGACGTCCCGTACCATGAGTAGAGTCCAAAACACAAACGAAAAAATATTTGTTTTTTCTTATTTCTGAAAACGAGAATCCACGGACATCGTTTAATTTATTTTATTTATTTATCTTAGGGAAACGAAAAGCTTCAGAACTGTAAAACTAGCACTTAACTATCAATAGAAACAATAAGCTAAGCAGTTTCCGCAGATAGAGCGAGGATTCATTGTCCGAAGAGTTATACAGAAACATAAATTAAACTAATCGCAGAAATTCAAGATAACAGAATTAACGCTAAAGTAGTCTATCAATCATGCGCTCGGGCGAACTATGGGTTTATTTTATAGAATGCAATGATAGCTATAATAAAAATTAATCATTTAATTAATATGAAGTGTATAAAATAATAAATTATGATAGTGTCTAGCTGTAAACTGGGTAAGAAAAGGAAGGTAGTCGTATTGTGCCGAAGAAATAGGTGTAAATATACTTTTTTAAATATGATTAGGTCTGGCGTTGAAGATATCAAAGCTAAGAGCTGTAAGTGTTATTAAAGAGAGCAGCTCTTCGAGGAATAAGAGTTCTTACTATACCTACTTAGTCGCGCAGGAAGGAACATGCAGCTTTAGGCAGTTGCGTCTCGTGGAAACACGGAAGCATTTCAGAGATTATGTATTCGTAAAGTCTTTGGTAATCCACAGTATAAAACCGACCATTAATAATGTGGTCAATGTGCTTCTCAAACAGAGTAAACTTAGTGTGTAAGGAAATTTGTGATTAAAGTTAAGATACCTAGTCGTATAAGAAACCTAGGATTTTCCACTAAAAGTCATAAGATAGCTTATAAAATTACCTACTTATGTACCTTTACTGCGTAAAGAAAACCTCAAACGACATATAGAAAATAGATTGGAAAGTTAGCTCAAATTGAATGAAAGCACTAAAATGACCTAGAATAATGTTTGATGCATAGATTCATTTCTGGCTTCAAAGTAAAGAAATTTGTAGAGTGACGCTGTCCCAATGCTGTAACAGCAGCGTCTTTTACCTCAATGATTGACGTGAGATCGGGTAGACTTGGTGCGCTCGTAGATCGCAAGAGACAGACTTGGTGTAAGTGACACACTATGCAGATAGATGGGCAGTATCCTCTTGCTCACTAGTAGCATTAGTAGCATCACTCAGATGATAGCGCATCGGAAAAGAAACTAGATTACTGACCGTAGACCTGCCTCTCAGGAGGCCATGCTGCTGCTCTAAGAAGGTCTGTTCTACATGCATATAATCGCAAAATACATTTCAAAATAGATGGATACCTAAGTAAAAAAATATTTGGAACTGGCAATATGGTAACAGCAAAAACTGTGCCTTTTTCACCCAAGCCCAATTGGCCACCTACAATCGTTAAAAAATTAAAAACAAAAATATTATGACGTGGTAATATTGGATCTGGTACACTTGCGCGAAAGACACTTCGCTAAGGACACTTGCGCGAGTGGACACATGCGCTTTCATTTCTTATTCTTATTTTTGACTAGCGGCCCGCCCCGGCTTCGCACGGGTATTAAACAAAAATTTCAGAAATTATACACACTAAAACGATGGGTTTCACAGTTTTCATCACAGTTTTCATACGGATCTTTACTTTTTTTAACAGCATTGGGGTTTTTGACATTGACTCGACATTCCAAAACTGACACTGGCCGTAGAGAAAAAGCAAGCACCGTGTGCTATACAACCTCTTTTTCTATTCTGACGCGCCATAATAGAAAAAGAGGTTGAATATACAGCCCACGGTTCAATTATTGAATTTTTCATGCGGATCCCTAACTTTTTTTAAAATATTATATAGCCTATGTTCATCACGGAAAATTAAGGATTCTAATGGTGAAAGAATTTTTTAACTCGGTCCAGTAGTTTCGGAGCCTATTCAATTCAAACAAACAAACAAACAAACAAACAAACATACAAACAAACAAACAATCAAATCTTTCCTCTTTATAATATTAGTATAGATTGTTGTCGCTCTGTCTCTGTTAACGCCTTCACCGAGTGACAGTGACGTGAGACGCGCCCGCGCTGCCGAGCCTCCGTCCAACCGTCAGTCTGACAGTCGTCCGACCAAGCCGAGCGAGCCTCTCATCGTGACTCGAACCTGCGACCGAGCGGAGCCTTCGAGTCGGGGAAGCTACGAGAACACCTCACTTCGCTCCTGACCGCTGAACAGTGAACACCACCGACTAACATTGAGTCCAACGTTTGCTCTAGCTAGACTAGATTATACAGTAAATCCTTACCTAATTAGATACCATTATATTACCTACCTTAAATATTACCTACCTATGCTGCGTATGATTATATGATTCATTGTCTAACCTTGTTATTTCTTTTATCAGAAGTGCTTACCGTGCCACACCCACAATATGCCACGCCGCAAAAGGAAGTCGAGAAGGGATACCTCGAGCTCGTCCTCTGCTACATCCCGCTCTAGCAGCAGCAGCGGTAGCCAGCGCCGAACTCGAAGGAGAAAGCGTCACCGTAAGCAGTCGCCAACCGTGAGTCAGAATGTCGTATTATCGTCAGTTATTCCCGAATTTGACCCGCTCGTAGACGATGTGAATATGTGGATTAATGTTATAGAAGCCAACGCTCGTGCATTTGGCTGGTCTGATAGCATGATCAAGCATCAGGCTCTCCAAAAATTACGCAATACAGCAAAAACATGGTTAGATTCTTTTCAAAAAAATCATACCAGGTGGACCACGTGGAGGTGGAAAGAATGGCGCGACACGTTGTCCGATACTTTTCAAGTTCATCGCAATATGTTTCGATCGTTAAGGGAATTAATCGACTCAAAACCCGCAGCGAACCAGTCCTTGTACGAATTCTATTTCCATCAGAAATCAAAAATTGATGCTTTACAGTTAGGGTTCAGGGAACAAGATGTAATTTCCGTTATTGTAGGTTCAATAGGCGATACAAATATCACTGTTGCTTCAGAGGCAGGGAATTTTGATGAATTGGCAGCTTTTTTGCACGGTAAAACACATAAACCGACCGAAATTGCAGCTACACAAAAGAATTTAATGACCATGAAAAATTCTTTTAGATCGAACTTTTATACCGGTTCCAATAAGCCCGATGTAAAAATAGAGCCTTCAGCCAACACTAGCAATGTTTTGACGTGTTACCGCTGTGGAGAAGTAGGGCACAGAAGGAACCAATGTCCTATAAATAGTAATGTAAAATGTTCCTTCTGCAGTAAGATAGGTCATTTAGAAGGCGCCTGTAAATCAAAACCGAAATCGAAGGTAGAAAACGAGGCTGAGGTAAAAATGATTTCCGACCCATTAGGTAAGCAGAAGTTCCATAAACAAATAATGCTCAATAATCATAAATGTGCAGCATTTTTTGATATGGGTAGTGATTGCTCCTTAATCACAAACGCTCTTGTTAGCCAGTATAACTTGCAGCCATACTCGTTAGATGTACCCGTTAACTTAGTAGGGTTCTCAACCGAGCTGTCAGCTCAAGTCGCGCATTACGTAAATGCAACAGTAGCAGTAGATTCAGTAGAGCTTCCAATAAAGTTATATGTCATTGATGCGATATCAGACTGCGACATTCTAATCGGACGGAACTTTACGGAGGCTAAAAGTATCATGTACATACGTTTTGGTGATATGTTGACATTTCAACCTGTAGAGTCACTTAATGTGTGCAAAGTTAACACTTGCTCTGAAAGTAAACTTCTAGAAGTACACAAAAATCTCGATGATATCTTGAATAAATATTCCCAATGCTTTTCACGGGACCTATCAAATTTGGGTCAAACATCTTGTGTTGAGTTAGAGATAACCCTAACATCTAACAAACCGATCTATCAACGCCCGTATAGAATGTCGGAGTCTGAGAGAGCTATTACTCGAGAAATAATAGATGATCTATTAAAAAATGATATTATTCAGAACAGTAATTCTGCATACGCGAGTCCTGCGCTTTTGGTGAGCAAATCGTCAGGAGCCAAAAGGTTATGTGTAGACTACAGACAATTAAATAAGATAACAGTTAAGGAAAAATACCCAATGCCTATGATTGAGGACCTAATTGACAGATTGCAGGGCTGTAAATTCTATACTTCGCTTGATTTAAAAAGTGGGTACCACCAAATAAAAATAAAAAGTTCAGACGTTCATAAAAGTGCATTTTGCACAAATGACGGCCATTACGAATGGTTACGTATGCCATTTGGGGTTTGCAACGGACCCGCTGTGTTCCAAAGGTTAATGAATACAATTTTAGGAAATCTTCGTTTTGGCAGGGTAGTTTGTTATATGGATGATTTACTCATTGCAACCGAAACCATTGAAGAAAATGTACTTTGCTTGGAAACAGTTTTAGATATCCTCGTAAAAAATGGTCTTACTGTTAATCTAGAAAAATGCTCATTTTTTAAAGATAAAATAACATTTTTAGGCTACGAAATTTCTGAGGAGGGGGTACGTCCTAGTGTTCGTAAACTTGATGCAATCTCACAATATCCTATACCTAAAACTGTTCACCAACTCAGGCAATTTTTAGGACTAATAAGTTATTTTAGAAAGTTTATTCAAAATTGCGCTACATTGTGTAAACCACTTACAAGTTTACTAAAAAAGGGAGCAATCTGGCAATGGGGACCTCAACAAGAGGAAGCGATAAATACATTGAAAAACTCGCTGATTAACAACGCGGTACTAAAAGTTTTCGACCCTAAGTTACCCATCAATCTATACACAGACGCTAGTCGTGACGGAATAGGTTGTATTTTAGCTCAGACAACTAGCAATGGAGAAAAACCTGTGTATTTTTACAGCCGCCAGACAAACAATGACGAAAAGAAGTACCACTCTTTTGAATTGGAGCTATTGGCTATTGTATCAGGATTACAGAAATTTCGTCATTATTTGTTAGGTACTTCCTTCAAAATAACTACAGACTGCAATGCTGTCCGTTACGCTTTGAGTAAACAAGAGATAATTCCGCGCATTAGTCGTTGGGTACTCTACACACAAGATTTTTCATTTGATGTCGTTCATAGACCAGGCTCACAAATGCAACACGTAGACGCGCTGAGTAGGAACCCCGTTGTCGCCGACGTTAATAACTTGTCTGAAGTAAGCGAAACTGTTTGTACCATAACAGAGGGTGACTGGCTCCTATCTGTTCAGTTGCAGGATCCTTTTATTTGTAATATTCGAGATATTTTACAGTCAGGTGAGGCCGAGTCCAATAAACAGATATTTAATGAATACGAGTTGCTAGGAAACAAAGTTTATAAGCGAACCGAATTCGGTCGACGTTGGTTAGTACCTAAAGAATGTATATGGTACGTGATTAGGGCCAATCACGATGAAGTTGGCCATTTCGCAGTAGACAAAACTATAGAAAGAATTCGATCTAAGTACTGGTTCCCGCGCCTTAAGAAAACTGTAAATAAATACATAAAAAATTGTCTGAACTGTATTTATTTCAAAAATATTCATGGTAAGAAACCTGGTAAATTATACCCTATTCCAAAGTACGCCAAGCCGTTCCACACACTCCACGTCGATCACCTCGGTCCGTTCGTCAAAACAAGTAGGCAAAATTGTTATCTGTTAGTTCTTGTAGATTCCTTTACGAAGTTTGTGTTTATAGCGGCAGTAAAAAGCACCAAAAGTCAAATCGTTATTAACGAGTTAGATAAAATATTTAAGGTGTTTGGAAACCCCAAACGTTTAATTTGCGATGCGGGTAGTGCTTTCACATCAAAATTATTTACAAGTTACTGTACAGACAGTAATATTCGGGCACATATTATAGCGACAGCTGTGCCACGCTCAAATGGACAGGTTGAACGCTATAATCAAACCATCTTGGAGGCATTACGTAGCATGGGCGCAGATACTGAAAACAATAAATGGGATCAGCATATTACAAACATTCAGCAAGGAATTAATAGCACTATAAATAAAACCACATCTGCGATTCCGAGTGAGGTCTTCTTTGGGTATAGGATTCGGATGAATAACGATATGGTCACTGAAGACGATAATACGGAACATTCTGTTGACGTAACGGCATTGCGGAAAACGGTTGACGCGAATATTAGGAAAAACGCTATAAATCAGAAAGCTTCTTTCGACGCTAAGCGGAAAGAAGCACCTTCCTATGCAATTGGAGACTTAGTTGTGTTAAAAATTCCAAGCCAGACTAATGAGGGTCAAAGCACAAAACTTATGCCGCTGTTCAAGGGTCCATTTCAGGTGACAAAGGTACTAGGTCACGATAGGTACCAGGTGGCGGACATGAGAGGAGCGGAGAGGACTTCCAAGCGCTACGACGGCGTAGCGTGCGTAGAGAACATGAAACCATGGATACGTCTTGCTGAGTAATGTCGGATGTTGTCCAGTTGTGAGTACATATGTAGTGTAAGTATAAGACTAGGCACAAACAGTAACCACTTGAGATAGGTACCCTAAGACTGTTAGGTATTATCGCTATATTTCAGAATTTCATTATATCGTTTTTGTCATGATAAATACGTGGTTGGTCTTAAAGTTAAAGCTTCAAACATTATCGATGTGCTGCGACATGTTGGGCTAAAGCTACAGCAGGCATCCTTGTGAACGCTGTTGTTAAGTGGTGATATACAATTAGCCGATCCCTGGTGAACATCGGCTGATTCAAACCACGGAGCTTTAATCCATTCCATTAGCGGTACAAGTTTAGTGTTTGAAGTATATGCACTTTACCATCCACCTAGGTACCTGTTCATTACACAGGTACATTTGAGTACACGAAAGACTGATTACTGATTACCTATTATAGTAACTAACTCGAGCCTCTATTATGTTTTCAGCTTCACCTCTCAGACCAAGACGCATTCGGGACGAATGCGTAAGCAGGACAGCCGGATGTTGTCGCTCTGTCTCTGTTAACGCCTTCACCGAGTGACAGTGACGTGAGACGCGCCCGCGCTGCCGAGCCTCCGTCCAACCGTCAGTCTGACAGTCGTCCGACCAAGCCGAGCGAGCCTCTCATCGTGACTCGAACCTGCGACCGAGCGGAGCCTTCGAGTCGGGGAAGCTACGAGAACACCTCACTTCGCTCCTGACCGCTGAACAGTGAACACCACCGACTAACATTGAGTCCAACGTTTGCTCTAGCTAGACTAGATTATACAGTAAATCCTTACCTAATTAGATACCATTATATTACCTACCTTAAATATTACCTACCTATGCTGCGTATGATTATATGATTCATTGTCTAACCATGGTCTAACCTTGTTATTTCTTTTAAGATATAGATATACCTTTCTACCCACTACCCCTCCCACTTCCTTCCCCGTAAGAAACTTTTACGTAGACCTTCGTAGCTTGTGCTACGATACTACGAACGAGGGAAAATCACAAAACTTCAAATATCTCTCGAAGTAGATGTAAAAGAGAGTTGCAAATATCACCAACGTGTAAAAATATTTACGCACTTTCTTGCGATGTATCTTATTTTCCCCTCCCTCTCCCACTTCCTTCTCCATAGTGAGCAAGATACTTATCATAGATCCTCGTAGCACGAGCTACGATGCTACAAGGGAACAGCGTAGCAATCAGATGACTTAAACGCGCACTCAATTTCTTACTACACACTCCATTTTATTTCGTAGACGCGTAGCACGTCTACGAAATAAAATGGATGGTTAAGGTGGACTGGTGGGGCGGGTTTATTATATTTAGTTCGTTTGAAGACAGGTTTTTGTCGCGGGTAGATTGTTTGTTTTTATACTCTATCTTTTAAGTCGAAATTAAATGCCTAATTATTGCTTCTTATCTATATCTATACTAATATTATAAAGAGGAAAGATTTGATTGTTTATTTGTTTGTATGTTTGTTTGTTTGTTTGAATTGAATAGGCTCCGAACCATGGCTCCGAAACTACTAGACCAATTTGAAAAATTCTTCCACCATAAGAATCCTAAAATTTCTGTGATGAACATAGGCTATAAAATATTTTCAAAAAGTTAGAGATCCGCATAAAACTTCAATAATAAAACCATAGTGCTATACATCAACTTCTTTTTTTTTTGTGCTGCACGCTTTTGCTGTAACTCAACTTCAACTTCTTTTTTTATGGCACCGCTTTTGCTACGACGACTCCGCCAGGGCCAGTTATGGATTGTCATAGACATCACAATTCGTTACCGGGGTGCGAGAGAGGGTGCGAGAGGAAACTCTGTCAAAAAATATACAAACTTCAAGATTGGAACCATGCGATGTAGGCTGATGTAGGCAATAATAGCGGTGCGAGAGAAAAGTCAATGCCAAAAAATAAAGTGTTCCCTGTTTTTCTTTATATAAGTAAAAGAGGTAAAGGTACAATTTTATAAAAAGGAAAGATTTTATTGTTTGTTTATGGTTTGAATTGTGAGTGATCCCTATGAAAACTTCAATAATAAAGTACCTTATCTAACGTGTGTGTGTGTAAGAACTTAAAATTCTTTAAATACCCGTGCGAAGCCGGGGCGGGCTGCTAGTTATATTATAAAGAGGAAAGATTTGATTGTTTGTTTGTTTGTATGTTTGTTTGTTTGTTTGTTTGTTTGTTTGTCCGAAACTACTGGACCGAGTTAAAAAATTCTTTCACCATTAGAATCCTTAATTTTCCGTGATGAACATAGGCTATATAATATTTTCAAAAAAGTTAGGGATCCGCATGAAAAATTCAATAATTGAACCGTGGGCTGTATATTCAACCTCTTTTTCTATTATGGCGCGTCAGAATAGAAAAAGAGGTTGTATAGCGCACGGTGCTTGCTTTTTCTCTACGGCCAGTGTCAGTTTTGGAATGTCGAGTCAATGTCAAAAACCCCAATGCTGTTAATAAAAGTAAAGATCCGTATGAAAACTGTGAAACCCATCGTTTTAGTGTGTATAATTTCTGAAATTTTTGTTTAATACCCGTGCGAAGCCGGGGCGGGCCGCTAGTAAACTATAATCCTAATTAAATTAAGGTTAAGTTAGGTTAGGTTAGGTTTGGTTATAACATACACATATAAAAATCATCGGGAGTTGATAGTCGAAACGCGTATCGTCAGGAAATTCCTCTCTCTCTCTAGCCCTAGTCCCCGGCCGCTTGAGCCCAGCATCTACACGCGTTCAAACGATAGTCATCGCTGTCCCCGGAGCACAGAGCTTCGCTGGTACAGGTTGCTTAGGACTCCCTGTATAACAAACTAAAATGTATTTTTTCACTACAATTATATTCAGGAAAAGGGCGGCCAGAAAATTAGTTACTTATATAGGCATAACTTACACTGAGTATTCCTTGGCAGTTCGTCTCTCACTCGTAGCATCGTAGCAAGTGCTACGATGCAGCGATGGTATAAGAAATAAAATTTGTCGTGTTGTAAGAAAGTGCGTGTGCGAAGTCCTTGGTATGCTACGCCGAATGGTTCCCTTCATTCCGACTCCCTTTAAGTCGATTCCCGCGACGTCGAGTCATTTAACGCAGAGCGCCGCCTCATTACCGGCACGTCGACTACGCTTCAACTTTTGTGAAGTTGTTCTGCGACGTCGAGTTTCTTGATAGTGAGCTTCATAACGTCGAGCGCGCTCTGGTCTCTCGTCGTCGAGTTTATTAGAGCAAGAGAATGTACAGTCAGTAGTAAAATTTTTAAATAATGTTTTCTATGAAAATGATAGATTTTACTAAAAAAAAAACGAAAATGTTAATTAGAAAGATTTTTTATTTCTATTTTTAACTTAATAAAACTAACAAAATAAAAGAAAACTAAAATTAAAAAAAAAATCTTTATCACAGTTAAATCATTTAACAATAAAAAATCAACAAAATCATTAAAATTTAATCACAGTTAAATTAATATATTAAAAAACAATAAAATCACAGATTCATCACATTAAAAATAGAAACAATCTACAAAATCAAAAACAATACAAATAAATCACAGTAAAATCAATAATGGACCATAAAAAAATCAAAAACAATAAAATTACAGTATATAAGTAATACCGCACAACGTGTACACCTTACATACCTATTTTCACCGGTCAATTTCATAACGGATATTTGATAGGCGCTTTATGCACGTCTCAATGGTGATTTTACCGCCCTGGTAGTCTTTAATAGTTAGGCCAATAGAGCGGTCATATTGTGCCTGCCTCTTTTTTGGCTTTTACCACTCTATGTGCGCCTGAGACTAATCAGCCTCGTCTGCCTGTGATTTTAAAATATCAATTGTACGGTGCATACTGGGGCATTTACCTACCTTTCTGTTGAGGCGGTTGTGCCAGCCTTCGACTGCGTTTGTCGTCCTATTTATCTCACCGTGGCAGGAAATGAGGTCAACATTTTTTCCCAGCCACTGGTTAGACATATAGGCTTGGAAGGCTGTCACTGCTTCACCATCGAGACGGGTGTGCATCAGGTGTAGCCACGCTTCCGGGATATTCACGGCAGGGAGAAATGCGAGCGCCGCACACTCTCTCAAATATTTTTTTCCAACGGTTGGCCTAAGTTATCTTATTATTTACACATTCAAAACTAATGTTAGTACCACAACAAAACTCACAAGTTACGAGTATAGTGTACAAATATAATTCATAGGGAATTTGATTGTTGTTGTAATTAATAAATATGTAAAAAAACATTTACCTAAATAATTAATTTAATCTATGTATTGAAAACATTCTTACTTTTGATTTTTGAATCTTATACAAGAAGATTGCCATAAACTTGGTGCAAACGTATTTTTGTTTGTTGACCAATTTTAATAAATCTCCGATCACATAGCAGAAGAGCATTTTCATTCCGACAGTACTTCGTGAAAACATAGCTAGGATAGAAAATTAGTTACTTATATAGGCATAACTTACACTGAGTATTCCTTGGCAGTTCGTCTCTCACTCGTAGCATCGTAGCAAGTGCTACGATGCAGCGATGGTATAAGAAATAAAATTTGTCGTGTTGTAAGAAAGTGCGTGTGCGAAGTCCTTGGTATGCTACGCCGCTCTCTTGTAGCATCGTAGCTCGTGCTACGAAGATCTATGGTTAGTATCTTTTTCACTATGGAGAAGGAAGTGGGAGAGGGAGGGGAAAATGAGATACATCGCAAGAAAGTGAGTAAATATTTTTACACGTTGGTGACATTTGCAACTCTCTTTGACGTCTATTTCGACATATATTTGAAGTTTTGTGATTTTCCCTCGTACTCCTCGTAGCATCGTAGCACAAGCTACGAAGGTCTACGTAAAAGTTTATTTCTTCTTACGGGGAAGGAATTGGGAGGGGTAGTGGGTAGCAAGGTATATCGAGAGAAAGAAAACGAAATTCCCTACAAAGTAGTAAAATCAGCAACTGTTTACGATGACTAGTTCCAGAGATATTCGGATTTTTGTGATTTTTTCGCGTAAGTGTCCTTCGCGAAAGTGTCTTACACGCAAATGTCCATTCGCCAAGTGTCCTTAGCGCAAGTGTCCTTCGCGCAATTGTCTTTCGCGCAAGTGTCAGTGAGAAATTTGTTCTTCACCTCGATGTACCTCCACAGCTTAAATAATAGGTCATGTTAAAGTACTCAAAATCATTACATTACATATAGATATATATCACATATAGAGCGCCCTGTCGCCATTGATTGCCGCGAGCCAGAGCCTGCTCGCGTCACATCACTAGTTCAGTAAACTTAGAGCGAGGAGTTGAACCGCATCGTGAACTAGCTCCTACCACACATAATTTGTATACTCAATAATATTACTGAACTAATATTTTGTATTATTTAAGACCTTTATGAATAAACGATTGATGTTTGATGGCTTGAATTAAACCTGTTTCCCTCGGTATATAATGTTACTCTACTCGTCCTAGTTTCTTCAATCAGTAAGTCTTTATTTTTGTTGCTTGTCACGGCTTGAGTTTTTTGTAGGGTCCTCTTACTTTGCTAGCGTTATGTGGAGTGGTCAACATGTGCTGGAGTTAATGCGTGTTGTCTGCAAGAAGTACTACTTCGTCTGCGAAAGCTAGATATGTTAGGTTCTGGTCGTCAATATTTTTGCCTTAATTGTTTATATAAGAGCTCGTTATAATTTAGTTAAGAACGGCAGTAAATAGAGTCGTCGACGAGTTGCAAAACAATGTGAGTTGTGTAGCAAGTAGCATTCATTACTATCTTATTAAGTTACAATTATTTTTATCTTTACTAATATTATAAAGAGGAAAGATTTGATTGTTTGTATGTTTGTTTGAATTGAATAGGCTCCGAAACTACTGGACCGATTTGAAAAATTCTTTCACCATTAGAATCCTAAATTTTCCGTGATGAACATAGGCTATATATAATATTTACAAAATAGTTAGGGATCCGCATGGAAAACTCAACAATTAAACCATGCGTTTTATATTCAACCTCTTTTTCTATTATCATCATCATCATCATCACCAGCCTATAATAGTCCACTGCTGGACATAGGCCTCCCCTAATAAGCGCCATATATTTTCTATTATGGCGCGTCATAATAGAAAGAGAGGTTGAATATATAGCGCACGGTGCTTGCTTTTTCTCTTCGGCCAGTGTCAGTTATGGAGTGTCGAGTCAATGTTAAAACCCCAATGCTGTTAAAAAAAGTAAGGGATCCGTATGAAAACTGTGAAACCCATAGTGTTAGTGTGTATAATTTCTAAAATTTTTGTTTAATACCCCTGCGAAGCCGGGGCGGACAACTAGTTTAATATATATTTCATTTATTTTTTAGCTTGGATGTACACTCTTTAGTCTCTTTAGGTTAGGATTCTGTTGAATGGCTGCTTTAAATTTAAATCTAATTTAATTGCTTGATTTTGTGTTTTGTGTATTGATTTTGTTTTTAATTATGTAATGTAATGTATGGACTAATTTAATGTCTGAATAAAGAAACTTTTTATTTTTATTTATTTTATTTATAGTAAGAGGTCTAACTTAAGTGAATGGTTAGTATAGATTTCACTAGGTACAGCATCCTGTAACACTGGCACTGCAAAACTGTTTTCGAATTTATTTATTTTTGGCATACGAAGTGCTTGGGAATACCCTCTATTTGCTTTTGCAATAAAAACTTTTTGAATTTTAATTTAAATATATATTTAGTGTTTACATTGCGGATGTGGTGGGGGGTGGAATATTATTCCAGCACTTCGTTGCCGAATACCTGAAACCAAGGGCGTCGCCAGGGGGGCAGGGGGGGGCAGCTGCCCCCCCCCTAGAGATCAAAAAAATGTACCTAGCCAACTGCAAAACAACGAAAGTCCTACTATTGTCTTGCTTTGCCGATAAATCCCGCATATATTCACCATCACTAGGAATAAGTAGTGACAGTGAGTACAATATTATAACTTCAAAAATCAGGATTTTTTTTTTTGTTCGGTCATTATTAACAAAATATTATAATATGTACGTGCTGTGTATAGCTCGTAAAGCTTTTCACATGGAAGTTGAAACCATTCTTATTTACAATCGACATACAGGCAATCAGGTCCGTAGGGATGGGGGTTTTGGGTATTAAAGCCACCCCCTGAAATGTTGAGGCACCGTTTATAATAAGTGGCTCGCCCTCGCGCTAAGTATCATACGATTCGTATTGTGTAGGTGTACCTTATATGTAAGTGAGCTAGGCACACGCATCACATTCGTTTACGCCCGACTCCATCTAGGAAGGCAGATCACGACATTAATTTTAATTTCGTTAATCAATGGATGGATTAAGTACTTATTTTCTTGTTTTGACGTTATTGAATTGCTCCCTCCGTTTGCTGTTATTCCTTTAGATATACATATATACATACTCTTCTAAAGTTTTTGCATGCCGAAAATGTCACAAAAAAATTCGCGGCTCGCTCCGCTCGCCGTTTAATGTAGTCTTCAGTTTCGACTATTTTCAGCGGCTGCACAATACAAAATATCGGCGCTCATTACACTCTGTTATATTTTTTTTTATACTAGTTGAATGCCAGTTGTAGATCATATTGTTTGCGGACCAGGTAAATAGGAAAATTTTAAACACTTTGCCTTGAAAATTATTTGGATAACGTTAGCGTTCATATTCATCAGCTCATGTTACCCGATGCTGGACATAGGCCTCTAGCGTAGCGCTCGTACATAGGCGCTGTAGCGTGGATACTTAAAGCAGTTAACGACTTGCAAAAAACATTAACTAATTCGTTATTTGTCCAACCGTGGACTAACCGTGCGTCGTCTCGGCGGCGGGTCGTAAGCTCTACCCCCCCCCCCCGTTTAGTACATATTTCTGGCTACGGCTTGCCCCCCCCCCCCTGGGCCGTGGGCTGGCGACGCCCTTGCCTGAAACTACCCCTGAATGGTGCCACGTGCAATGGTGAGGATACCACAAGACGTCTCCGCGAAACCTCACTTTAAAGAGCTGGAAATACTGACCCTTCCGTGCATTGTGATATTCCAGTTATCGGTATACGTGAGGACCAACTTGGATTTGTTCACTAAGAATAGCGACGTCCACGGGTATAACACTCGGCGAGCGGACAAGCTTACTGCCCTGCCTCGTACTCTTGCGAAGTCTGGGAAGCTAACGCGCATAATGGGACCGACAGTGTACAACAGTCTTCCTGGAACTGTTACGAAGGCAACGAGCTTATCATCCTTTAAGATAAAACTAAAGAAATGGCTCGCTGACAATAGTTTCTACAGCTATGAGGAATTTTTACCCTATAAATGTGACTAAATGTAATAAAAATTATTTATATTAATTTTTAAGAATTTTATTAAATTTTTTTTGTTTTTACAAATTGAATTACAAATTTAATTAAAAACAATAATTTAATTTACTTTAAAGTACTTACGTACTTACTGTATTGATATACTCTTATTTAATGACGTGTTATTCTTGTAATTTACGAAATAAATGATTATTGATTATTGAAAGCCGGCCGCGCAATGGATCCTCTGTCAGCAGCGAGGCGCGTGTCTCGGGCCGGCCTCGCGCCTCCGAGCGCACCTCCCCGCTGCCACACAGTCACCGGTCTGTGTCTACCTCTCCGCACAAACAAAATAAAATGCAATTTTTATTTGGGCTGAAGTAATGTTCGACACGGGATCCCCAGACAAACAATCAAACCGTCCGGACCAGACCAATAACTGACGTTACTAGTTCCCGAACGAAACCATTCATTGTTTTGTTTCGTACGTCCAAACTTGAAGTGACAGTTCGTTCTAAAATTATTTGACAGTTGACTTGACTTCTTCGATATGGCAATATGAATTTGACAGTTATTGACTGCCAAAAAGTGACATGACTTAACTTGACTTCTTTGTTATGGCAATAAAGGAGCAATAAAGTGTCTGATTTGAAAAGTGCTGAGTTGAAAATTTCAATCAAACAAAATAGGACATACATACAGTCCGACCAGAAAGAGTAGAAATTAATTATCGAGGAACTAAAATTTAGTGTACGCTGGCAACTCTTTATGAAAGGCCAGTGTGGCCGCTATAGTGAATTTGTCGCCTGACTTAGCTTTTCTTTGCAAAATTATATGCACGTATTCAGCTAAGATACTTTTAGATAAATTTAAAAATTAAACTTTTAGTTACATAATTGAAGCATTTAAAACGTACTGTTGAGATAATAATGTACAATTTTCAACGAATGATAAAAAATGATAACCAATGATAAAACATAAAATATAATAGGTAGGTATTTATGTATGTAGATTTATTTTCATAGCAAAAGAATAAGTATTTATACAAATATTAAAAAACAGATGCAAAAAATTTTTTTGAGAGATTGCTGGTTTTAGTTGTTGGACTAACCAAAATATTTTTCCGCTAGCGGCAACACTGCAAACAATGTCATTTTCGGTCCAGTCGAGTTCTTTGTTATTGTTTGTTTGTTCTGTTAGTTGTTACTTCCATGAAAGCAAATCAATCGCAAAATATTAGTAAAATGAATAAAACTATACGCAGTGGGGCTCGTGGTGACATTATTTACAAAGTAAAAGTAAAGTAAAGTAAAGTAAAAGTAAAAGTATTATTTATTGCTTGAAATACATGTGGTAGGTAAGTACAGAGGTGTTCTAGTATAAAATGTGATTCAATGTATTTCTACTGTTAAGTGTGCAATGTCTGATTTACAAAGTCATAATAATTAAAATTAAGTACACAAGTTAATACAGAAAAATTAAATTTAAATGTTATGTGAAATTAGAAAAATTATAATGTTCAGTTAAGATGGATATTGAATAATAATAATAAAACTTAAAAATAACGAATGTCAGGATGTAAAATTCTTATCAATAATAAATTCATTTATATCATAATAGCATTTGTTTAAAAGAATATTTTTTAGCTTTCTTTGGAACTCCAAATTTGGCAGCAGCCTTATACACTGTGGTAATTTATTATATATAGATGGAGCCATACCAAAGATGCTCTTGCTCATCATTTTGGTTTTCTTATTGGCAAGACAAATTTTATGGTTGTCACGTCTGTTGCGGACAATGATATCCGAAGGTGTACAGAACAGATTTGGATTAGATTTGACGAACATAGCTGTCTCCAAAATATACAGTGATGGTAGAGTCATAATCTTATACTTTAAGAAAAAAGGTTTACAGGAGTCAGTTATTTTAAGATGGAACATGATTCTGATGCAGCGTTTTTGATACCTAAAGACTTTTAATATATCAGTAGAATTCCCCCAAAACAATATACCGTATCGTATATTGGAGGCAATTATACCATGATAAGCAATAAGGAGTGAATCTACGTCGACGATAGGTGCTATTTTGTAAAGTACATATGCCAAACTATTAATTTTTTTGCAAAGGTTTTCTATGTGGGATTTCCAATTCAGTTTTTTGTCGATATTTATTCCTAAAAATTTTGTACTTTCCACCTCTTCGATTTGGTTATTGTCATAAGAAATGTCATTTATTTGTGAAGCTGCTTTATCGCGTTGTCTAAAATTGATGATTTTTGTTTTATTAATATTGATTTTAAGATTATTATTATTTAACCATTGTATAATAGATGTCAATGCTGTATTAATGTCAGTTTGATATGTGTCAATGTTCCTACAAGCTATAGTAATCGTGCTGTCATCTGCGAATAAAGACATCGCGTGGGTAGTTGCTTTTGGCAGGTCATTAATGTAAATTATAAATAGGAGAGGTCCTAGCACACTCCCTTGGGGAACGCCATATTTCACAATACGTTCTCGTGAAAGGTGATTTTCTTCTACTTTGGTTTTTTGACTTATTTTAGTGATTTTAGTGAACTGTTTCCTATTTTCTAGATACGATTTGATCAGCTGTAAAGTGTTTCCTCTAACGCCGTATACTTCTAGCTTTCTCATTAATATGTCATGTTTAACATAATCAAATGCTTGTGTCATGTCGCAGAAGATTGAACAAACGGGGTTTCTGTCATCGACGTTCCTTGTGACAAGTTGTATAAAATCATAAATCGCCATATTGATTGTTTTGTTTTCTCTGAATCCTTTTTGTTCCCTACATAAGATTTTGTTACACTCTAAGTAGTTGTATAGTGATCTATAAATATACTTTTCAAATATCTTAGAGATGACGGGTATCAAAGATATAGGTCTATAGTTAGTCATGTCTTCTTTATTTAGTTTTTTATGTACGGGTTTAACAATTGATATTTTTAATGCGTCTGGAAATATACCGGAGCTTATACTTAGGTTGATAATATAACTGATTGGCGTGCATATACTTGCAGCTACAGATTTTAGACTCTTTGTGGATATATCATCATATCCAACACTGTTTGTGTTGTTTAAGGAGGCTATTATCCTTAGAACATCAGTGGGTATGCAGGGTTGTAGGTACATAGAGTCTCTCTGACTGGTCAGTGTTGAGGTAACGTTTATTCCGGACGATGAAATCGGTTTTATTTTATCTATAAAAAAGTCATTGAAAGCATTTGCTATGTCTGATGGGTCATATAATACAGAGTTATCATTTAAATATATTTTTTGTATCGTATCTTTAGGGATATTCCGTTTTGCGTTATTTATTATACTCCATGTGGTCCTCGATTTATTTTTAGATGTTTTTATTTTCTGATTATTTTGTGCTTTTTGAGTGAGCTTTATAATTTTATTAACAATTTTAGTGTAGTTTTTGTAGTCATTTTTACTTTTTTCTGAAGGTTTTTTCCGGTGTTCCCATAGAAGTTTTCTCTTTTTTTTACAGCATAGCTTTATTCCGCGAGATATCCAGCGCGCTGGTTGAGCAGTCTTAATAGTAATAAATTTGAAGGGGAAACATAAGTCATAAAAAAGTTTAAAAATGTCAATAAATATACCATAAGCTATGTTAGGGTCATTTTCACTGTATACCTCGGAGAAAGATATGTTTGCAAGAGCATTCGCAAACTTGTATACATTTTCAGAAGAGTAGTCTCTCTTTTTTACCCTCCAATATTTAAGTAGAGCAAAGTTATTTATAGGGCATTTGATTAACTGCGCCGTGTGGTCAGAGAGTGCGAATTCTATTACTTCAGTTGTACACGGTTTTTTGAAGTTATGTGCAAAGTTATCTATGCATGTTTGACTCTTTAGCCGTGTTGGTTGTTTCAAGGCTAGTTTGAAATTGAAGTTCAAAAGAAGGCATTGAAAATCAAGCGATGCATTCGTTTGTTTTAAGATGTCAATATTGAAGTCCCCTGCTATTATAATGTTACTATAAGATTTTTTTGAAATTTCTTGTAAAGCATTTTCAAGTTTTGTCATAAAAATATTGAGATTGTTAGCTTTGGGTACTCTATATATACATAAGATAGCAATATTAAAGTAATGTAACTCTACAGCACAACATTCAAATAATCCTTTCACAGATAATTCCGATATTTTCTTGAGATCTTTCCATTTGTGTTCGTTGCGGATTAAAATGCAAGCTCCTCCTCTCTTGCTATCATTCCTACAGTAGCATGAGGCAAGCGTGTAGTTAGGGATCGTCAAATGTTGTTCATAGCTCTGCATCATAAAGTGTTCCGTAATGCATACGACGTCAATTTCCTTGTTATTTTCCTTTAGGTCATTTAGACATACAGAGAGCAGATCCGATTTGTTTAGAAGACCAGCGATGTTTTGATGTAAAATAAGCAGTTGATTGTTAGACAAGAAAAAGCTGGGATTTTTCTTGATCTTCCATGTATTTTTCATTAATTAGGTCAATTCTATAAGAGTTTCTGTACCTAGTTTGTTTATTAATAGATTCAATGCAGATCATAAGGTCTTGAAATATCTTACGTAGTCCATAATTATTTATTCGTCCCGACGCCTTGTAAAACATGCTATGATCATAGTTGAGGTTGCTATTTGAGTCAACTAGGAAAGCGTATTTGTATTCATTTATGTCTTTAAGTAGCAAATTATTGAAATTTTGTATTCTTTTATTTAAATTATGTTTGTTATATCCATATTGATAGGTTGGTGTACATAATATAATATTTGTGTGCGTTACTTCTTGGAGAATTTCTCTAATATAGTTGATTAGTTCCGGATTATTGTTTGAGTGTTCAAAATCTTGGTTACCAATCATCACAATGCAGTAATCGTCCATAGTGTAATCTTGAATCTTATTCTTCATTCCTTTTAGAAGTAGTTTTGTTGAGCCATTTGGGTCAGGTAGTGGCAAGATTCAAAGCTCTCTCTTGTCGTATCTTGAACAATCGATAATACCTTATTGTGTTTATTATCGCTGATTAAACATAGTTTTGGCTTGCTAGTAGTGACTTTGGCTTGTGTTGTGGTATGTAGATTTATCGGCAAGCTTGAAATAGTTTTTTGAGTACATATTATTTCTCTTCCATGACAAGTACTCGTTTGCGATTCTTGGCTTCTTTTTAGAATACATTTTTCAGCGGTTGTTTGAGTTTCTTTATGCGTTTTTTCAAGTATTATATTCTGTATTTCATGAGTTTGCGTTTCTTTGTGTGCCCGTACTTTAGATTGAGGCTCTATCTTTGTATTTTTAGTTGTAGATAATTTTGACGACAGCAACTTAGCAGGGCTGTGTCCTATTTTTTTATACAGTACATTCTTTTTTGTTAAGTCCAAATTATTTTTTGATAATTGTCTATTTTCAAGAGATAATCTTTCAATTTCAGCGTGTGCGCTATTTAGTTGTATTTGTAACTGTTCAATTTTTTTGTAGAGTGTATTTACTTGTTCACTATTGTCCGAAGATATATCTGGTAAACTTTCGGCAGTGACATCTAGGTTGTCAATGCTCATATCTGAATCATTAGTGGTCGAGATCGATAACTGGGTTTTCGCTCGTCTGAAAGTAATGTTGTCTTGATGGTTCGGCTCCATGATTGTTATTCTTCTCACTAGATGTCGTTGTTTGAGTTTGGTATGAAAAAATTATTTATGCAAAATTTGAGGTTCGGAAGGGTCCGATCTCGGCGCAGTCTGCGTGCGGTCCGTGCAGTGTAGCCGCTAGGCCAAACTGATTTTACAAGTTGGGTCAAAATTATGGATCTGGTTACAGATGTGATATTATAGTGAGATGTCAAAGTGTATAAGAGATGTTTGACCGAGTATCAAGCCGGGAAGCTGCTGACTGATTTAGAAGACCTTTATAAACGAACAGCGGATTTGACCGGTATGTAGCTGGTTAAAAAGGATAGCACTGGAAGTAAACTGTTATAATTTACTAAAAGAATCTTGTAAATCCATCCAAAATCCATGTAATTCATAATAATTAATCATATTTTATCTTTCTCTCATTGAATAGTATTTTGTAGTGCAATCACACAATTTTGATACTTATGTTTTGTTACAGGAAAATCTCACGCGATAAAGGAGCTTCAAATATTAAAGAATTAACTGAAGAATTATTCAACACCATTACTCCAACTGACTGGAAACGATGTTGTGAACATGTGAAAAATAATATTATGAGAGAGGTCGAACAATGTACCATAACATTGAGCAGCTTATAATACAACTGGGTGACGAAAGCTCAAGCGAGGAATCGGAGAGCGAAGATGAAAATGATGATAATGGCAGGGACTTCTAATTGTGTTCTACTACAAGATTCTGATGAAGAATCTATGTCTGGTGTTGAATATCTGGACTTTGAATCACTAGATTGATGTATGATTTAGTATATTATTATTTATTATTCAACAAAATTGTCTTTTACTGTTATTTTCCCCCTCTTGAGTATATAAAATATTCTTGCTTTCTTTCTAGGTAGGTAGTGTCATAGGACTAGTTAGGACATCATTGCTCTTATAAAATGTTTTTGTTTATGGCACAAGACTAGAAACCCAAAATAATTCATAAATTCCATAAATTCTCATTATTGACAATATCAAGTATCAATACGTTCTGCCGTAGTATACGGTGATACCATGTAAAACATGTAATAATTAGTGGCGCCCTCATTTATTTTCTACTCTTTTCGGTTGTACTGTAGGTACATCGACTAGGATAATCTTACTTGTCTAAATAATCTAGACCACCATCTACTACCTACAATCAAATCAATTCGATTACCTACTCATAACGAACCAAATTATCTTTTTTTTTTCATTGATGGATTTTGGCTGCATCTGATAGTTATTATAACGGTTGACGTGGCACATTAGATACCTAGTTACGTTAAGTGAATGGAAATTCTCTTAACGACACACTCCTACTCGATTATTACCTACCTCTTCAACACGAGACGCAATGCTTTTGAAGTTAATTAAAATAAACTTCTTCGAATGAGGGCCACAAGCATAGAGCAACGCGGGCCTCCGGCGGACCGGAGGCCCGCGTTGCTCTATGGCCACAAGTATAACTATCTATTTAACTTTACGTAGGATCTTCGATTATAATTTTACTTTGTGTGTGTGCTTATTGTTTGTTTTTATTAATGTACTGACTCGTTCAATTGTTCTTACAGACTATTATTGGGTGGACTATGTCTTTAGCTTAATTTGAAGATTATCTTGTTTTTTACCTAAACGTAAGCTTTTTGTTTCCCAAATAAATAAAGGAAATTAATAAAAGACTCCCTAAAAACCCTAACATTGCTTGATGAATAGAAAAACAATTGTACGAACAGACAGACGAACGACAGCTGCTAAACGAGAGCTGGCGCAACGATAGCGCAGTGAGATGAGACCTATGCATGGACCGACCGAGGAGCCACGGAACTCTGCAAACACTATCAATGATGTTATTATGATAACACTTAATTATGCAAGAGGAAAGATTTGATTGTGAAAAATTATTTCTCTATAGACTCATTTATCATCCCTGATGAACAATGGCAATAGAATATAATATAGGGATCCGTGAAAACTTCAATAATGTAAACCAACGTGTGAAATAAAAATAGCAAAAATATCGTAATACCGTATACGGTTCGGAAATTATTGACAATAAAGCAAAGAGATGTACCTACTGCAGTTTTATAGAGAACATCAATATCTAACAAATACTCATTGATACCTACCATATCTAAGTATGTATATCAGTAATGTAATGTGACAAATAACCACATTTTCATGTTAAAATATGCAACAGTAACGCCGGCGACTGGCCAGGCGGCGGCGGCGGCGGCGGCGGCGGCGGCGTCCCCCTCGCGAGCGGACGGTCAGCTCCCCGTGCAGCGGTCGTGTGCGGAAACGAATCATTTTCGCTTCAAATTATTTTGAATCCTACACTTGCTTCATAATGTACAGACAGAAGCATTAATTGGTAACCCCCTCACAGAATATGTCATAGTTATCATTCAGTAGCATGTAGGTTCAAACCCGTGAAGATTTATATATTCATTTTAATTTACATTATTTTTTATTTTTGTTTTTTATTTTAAGTTTATTTAATTGTTGAAATAAAAAACAAATGTTTTTTTCAACACCTACATTTCTTTTATCAGGAGTAACGATACTGAAATTTCGAGCCTGTATTACATGTAACTATGGTGTAGTGGTTAGTGTAACCGAGATTCTGTCACTGCACATCGTAATGATCGTCATCGAATCCTTGCAGTGGATGTTTTTGTTTTTTAACTACTACTTAATTTTAGTAATGTAATGACATTTATTCATGTGTAATAGTGAATTTTTTGTCTATTAGTATGAATTTAAAGTAATTCATAAAATAAAACAATAATAATAATTTCAGGTAAACAATTTCGTTTATTTTTTCAAAAATTTGCCTTAGATACAAACAACAACACAAAAAATGTAATTAATTCTGACATGTTTTATTTTATTATTTAGCCTACTTACAAATAGCTTCCTATCCTGAAAAATAATATTCCATTTTCGATTTAGTGCTCGAGAATACACATGTTTTCATTAGATTTTCGTTTACTTTGCTAATCTAATGAATTAAACAATTTGGATCTCTTGTAAATCATGGAATACTAAATAATCAGGTAGTTTTGAAAGTAAATGAGGTCAAATGGAGTTTGACAATGTTAAAAGGTAAAATTACATTAGGGTTTAGTAGGTAGTGATATTTATCGTCCTTTATATTTAGTGATACATCGCTTAATAGCTTAAGGGCTAACGGATCGGATCTCAATTTAAAACCATTTGACCCCACATATTTTCTATCGGATTTAGGTCCGAACTTTTAGATGTCCAAGAAATAACAGTAATGTCTTCTAGAGATGAACAACCCTTGAGAAACCATCCGCGTACGATGCACTCCACAATTATCATGGACAAAATAAATTTGGGCTTCTGGATACGCGATCCGCGTAGTAACCTTCAACACTTTCAATTGCTCGTCATTCATGGGCCCAGTTATTTTTACTATTTCTCCAGGACCCATAGAGGATATCCATCTCCAAAACCTAAAAAGAAAAAAAAAACAACTGTTATAATGTTTATTTAGTTCGTGTAAATACTAACTTGTTAAAAATATTATTATTATCTATATCTATACTAATATTATAAAGAGGAAAGATTTGATTGTTTGTATGTTTGTTTGTTTGTTTGTTTGTTTGAATTGAATAGGCTCCGAAACTACTGGACCGAGTTAAAAAATTCTTTCACCATTAGAATCCTTAATTTTCCGTGATGAACATAGGCTATATAATATTTTCAAAAAAGTTAGGGATCCGCATGAAAAATTCAATAATTGAACCGTGGGCTGTATATTCAACCTCATTTTCTATTATGGCGCGTCAGAATAGAAAAAGAGGTTGTATAGCGCACGGTGCTTGCTTTTTCTCTATGGCCAGTGTCAGTTTTGGAATGTCGAGTCAATGTCAAAAACCCCAATGCTGTTAAAAAAAGTAAAGATCCGTATGAAAACTGTGAAACCCATCGTTTTAGTGTGTATAATTTCTGAATTTTTTTTTAATACCCGTGCGAAGCCGGGGCGGGCCGCTAGTGATGAAATAATCAGAGATAAAGGTGTTCGAATTTGTTGAGAATTATCAGTATTATCACTTACCTAAAGTTATTTATGCCCTGCGGTGGAGTTCAGCAGACAGTCCTATTTTTGCTGTTCGATAATTGTGTAAGTATATCAGCTGCATGCAAATGCCTTCTGTTGATGTTGATATCAAATATTGTTGAGCAGTAGAACGAGTGGATGCAAAAGGCGAACTAGTCTGAATGTCAACAATATTATTATGGCGACTTCACTGATTTGTATACACTCCTGTTGTTTATCTGCCATTGCTTCTTACATTCACATCCCCACATTACACTTAAGCGCACGGTTTTTATCTGTAAGACAACAAATCAATACTTAAATGAAGTTAAAGATAACAAGGTTTTTACTAAAAAAAATATGTATTTGTTTCGTAACGATTATGACACAAGAATAATAAGTTGATAACTTACCGTAATTCAAAACGAGCAATCTCCTGATTACTCATTTGCTGTTCGAATAGCACCGCAATCTTAGTTCTCACAAAATTCTTAATTTGCATAATTTCCTTCAATATTCTTCAATTCATTTATGATTCAAACCAGTAAGTCAAGACTAGAATTGGAAAATGGCTAGTGACCTTTTCATTGTTCACCAAGATTATATTTAAATCTACCCTCAAACACTTCTTTTTTTCTTATCCAGTGTAAAGAGATCTCATAAATAAAAATCCGCTGTCGAACACTAATAACATAAAATTTCGACGCTCTGATAACTGGTTCGTTGGTTTAGTTGGTTGGTGCGTGGTCAACTTGTCATGTGAGCGATTGGATGTCTGGTTCGATTCCCACTGGGTGTTACGTTTTTTGTTTCTTAGTATTTG
>CAWVOY010000223.1:12500-14000 GCA_963931895.1 Eupithecia pulchellata | reverse complement strand
AAATTTAAAATGCTGCTACAGCCTCAAAAATAAACTTAGGACTAGGGTGTTTGGAGTCTCCGTAATGGCCTTAACCCAAGCTATCGTCTCCGCGTGTCAGAATAGGTACTTAATATACGACTCTACATAGAGTATTTTACTACGCAGTCAGGTGGTATGAGTTGGGGCAATGCCAAATCAGAAAACCTCGTCTTAATCTAACAACAAACAAAAAAGTTATGCCACTTTAAAAATATCCAAAATGGCGTCCAATATGGCCGCTCTGAACCAACTTCGTCAAATTTAAAGCTAAATATGCCGTGTTTGGGCTCGTTGAATAGGTCTTTACAAGCACTGTCCAATACAAGCCCTCACACTGCGACAGATATGCCCCTTTATTTTATATTTACAAAAAACAATAATTTTTACTTAAAAACTTGATTAAAATTAACAATTTGTTGAAATTTCCAAAACAAAATAGGAAATAAGTCTAAAATAATATAATTTTATGAAATGTGATTAATGATATTGCTCTAACTATTTCTTAAGTGTGACCTCGTGGTGACCTTGATATTTCTAAATTCTATATCTCCAAAAGTATTCACTCAATTTTAAATCTAAAAATTTTAAATGGAAGGGGGCCTTTTCTCTAACTATATCAATAAATAAAAAATATATGGTCACTGTGGAGTTTACGGGACGCAAAAAATTTATGTTTTTTTTTTCAAGGTCAAGGTCATTGACCTTTGACCTAAGGTTCAATGCACCTTAGATAAGTGACCTTGAGTCATTAACCTCAAGGTCACTGAACTTTTTTTGTAAAAACGATGGTTTTCGCTGGAGTCGATACCGGAAAGTTAAATTAATCATTTTCGAGCACATGTGAGTGACCTTTGAGGTCAAGGTCGCTGACCTTTTTTGTAAAATCGTTGGTTTTTGCTGGAGTCGATGCCGGAAAGTTAAATTAATAATTTTCGAACACAAAGTCAGTGACCTTTGAGGTCAAGGTCACTGACCTTTTTTGTAAAAACGTTGGTTTTTGCTGGAGTCGATGCCGGAAAGTTTCAGGATCGCGATAGCTCCGGCGCTGCGGGAAGTGCAGCCTCTCCGCCATTGCGTAACAAGGGACAGGCACCACTGCTCACCTCCGCAGCTTCGGCTTTTTGGTCGCCTTCGGCGACCAGCCTCAGCCGCTGTGGCTCGCGCGGTGCCTGTCTCTTGTTACGGCTGGCGGAGGCTGCACTCCCTTCGCGCCTCCGGCTTATTATATACACTCTAGGGGCGCCACGCACAAGACCACGTGGAGTCGGGGTACTCTGTATCGGATCCGCCACTCAAATTGAACCTAATCAACTCTTATCGGAATGCTCTGTATCGGTATCTGTATCGGACACAGTTTGACCTCTAGCGCCGAGGTCATTGAATTTTGGGGTAGATCACCTGAACTAAAGTTGCACCCCTAGTGACCCTCTTTACGATGCCATAAGAAAAAACATGTGTTATATATACGTCAAAAAAAAT
>CAWVOY010000223.1:0-5000 GCA_963931895.1 Eupithecia pulchellata | reverse complement strand
ACTTGCCCTACCGATGGCTATAGCACTGGCAATGAAAGTGGCACAATGCCGGAAAGGCAAGCGTGATATTGTGGGTAATTGGAAAGAGGGTAGGAACGAAATAAATTTTGTTGGTTAGAAGGGGTGATGAGAATAATGTGGTTATGTGTTATTAAAGTTCTTGAGATTGGTTATGATGTTGAAAATATGAGAGTGAAATGTATCAATAGTGTGAGGTGAGGAGGTTATTTCGGTAAGATTGAATGGATAAGAGGGGTTGGGAAGATTCTTTGAAGCGATGAGGTGCGTAGTTCTGGTTGTTTGAAATTGTGGACATGTTTCAATGAGATGTGATAACGATTGTATGGATTTATTGTCGCATGGGCAAAGGTTGTCTTGAGTAATTTTGAATCTGTGTAAATATTCTTTGTGATATCCGTGATTAGTGAGAAGCTGAGTCGTCGCAAAGTTGGGTTTGACGAGGGATATGTAATTTATTAGATCTTCATAATTTGGAAAGATTGTTTTGGTGTACGTGGAGGTGTAAAATAGGTGTATTCTGGATTGAGCCGAGATAATTTTGTTGTTTTGTTTAATTTGACTGATGGGGATATGAGAATAATCAGGGGTTTTATGTAGAAGTGCTGCAGATTTGGCTGCGGTGTCAGCTAAATCATTGCCAGGGATGCTGGAGTGGCCTTTTATCCAGGTGAAGTTGATTTGGAGGTTGTAGTGAGAGGAGTCATGCAAGAGTTTGTGTATTTGAACTGCAAGGTTGTTGTTGGTGTTTGGATTGCTGAGTTCTGTGAGACTGGATAAGCTGTCAGAGAAAATTGTTGTTTTGGGGGGTCTATTTGTAAGAATCCATTGGCAGGCGTGAAGTATGGCGTACATTTCGGCTTGAAAGACAGAGCAAAGGTCGTGTAATTTTAGTTTTTTGAAAGCCTTGTCGCCTTTTGGGTTGATGATTACATAAGCTGCGCCTACTTTGCCGCTATGCTTGCTACCGTCAGTAAAAACTTGGTGAGTGTCTTGAAGATTCATTTTTGAAAATTCAGCATAAGATGGAACTTCATTGAAGATTATTCCCTTTCTCAAGGATGGATGTAAAAATGAACTAGGGAGGGCAGGTTTTTCAATTGGGATATCCTTTAGAGCTCCCGTTAGTTTCGAAGATTCAACATCTCCTACTTCTGCGATCTTGTTGGGAAGTGGAGTGAGTTGAGCAATGGAGATGGAAGCAGCAGTGCTTAAAGTTCTAAAGCCTTGTATGCATTTGATGGCGAAAAGTCTTTGTAGAGAAAGGCATTCTTTGATAATGAATTTATGTTTAAGTGCAGGCGTAGCCCAAATTCCAGCAGCATAGCAGATTATAGGTTGTATCACGTGATTGTAAATTGTCTTAATGTTGTCAGGGTGAACTCCCCATGTGGGTCTGATGAAGGCGGCAAGTTTATTAAAAAGTCTTTTAGTTCTTTCTAGAGCGTGCTGTACATGTTTAGTGAATTTAAGTCTGTTGTCTATAAGTACTCCAAGGTATTTGAGATGTTTTGTAAAAGGGATGTTCTGGTCTTGTAGAATGATATTACATTTGGATGATTTGATGGAGAAAGCAGTGAATTGAGATTTTTTAGGTGAGAATTTGAGTTTGATGTTTTCGCCCCAGGTAGCTATCATTCTAAGAGCGCAATTAGTCTGGGATTCTAAAGTGTTGATATTGTTGGAGTGGGAAATAAGTAGTATGTCATCAGCGTAAGCCTGTATGTAACAGCCGTTGGGGAATTTTTTAGTTAGAAGATCATCTAATAGGAGATTCCAAAGTGTTGGGCCGCACACTGACCCCTGAATGCAGCCCATGGTCATTAATTTTGAAACATTGCAGTTGGAGAAGTTGATATGAACATTGCGATCTTTAATGTAGTTGAGCAGTATCTTGTAAATGTTTTTAGGACAGTTGACATCTCGGAGCCGTTTAAAGATTGCAGGCCACCATGCTGTGTCAAAGGCCGATTTTATATCTAATGATACTGCAATGGAATGTTCATTTTTGTTTTTGGCTGTGGTGATAATGTTAAGTGCGTTATTGAGGGCGTGTATGGACGATGTTTGCAGCTTAAAGCCATATTGATTCGGACAGTTGTAGTTTTTGTTAGAATTTAAGTGAAAGGTGAGTCTGTTTGTAATCAATTTTTCAAGTAACTTACCAAAGACATTGATAAGACCAATAGGGCGGAAAGATGATGTTTCAGTGAAGTCAGTTTTGTTGTGTTTAGGAATTATTTTTACTATGGCAGATTTCCAGATTTTCGGAAAGTATTCTAGAGTGAGGCAGCGATTCATCAGGTTTGTGATTAAGTCAGGGTATGCAATGGCAAATTGAAGACAGATGTCAGACGTGAGGTTATCTGAGCCAGGGGCTCTTTTGTGACTCATTGCTTTTAGGCATTCTATAATTTCTGAATGGGTAAAGGGGGGGTCCGTGGAGGTGTTGATTGGTAGTGTCATGGCATTTCGAAGGGAATGTTGCAGGAGCGAATTGTCAGAAGAGTCATCGGGGTAAAATTTGTGGAGTAAAGCTGTGGCAGTATCTGTGGGATTTGTGGTATATGAACCATCCTCTAATTTAAGGGTGCAGGGGGGTTGAGAGAGAGGTTTGGTTTTTATCAATTTGTTAGTGATTGACCAGACATCTTCTTTCTTCTGAGAGCTGCAGAATTCTTTGAAGTGTTCGGTTGACGCAGAGCAGATAGCTTCAGCATATTTCTTTTTGAGCGTTTCCCTCTCTTCAAGGATGTTAGTTAGTGATTGTTTGCGGCGTTTTAGTTTTATGAGTCTATGGTGATTTTTAATCACTTCAAGCTTAAGTGTGTTGAGCTCGTCAGTCCACCATGGGGCGCGTGAGGGTCGCTTTGCAGCTCGGGGTAGGACTTTGTCACAGGCGTTTTGTATGTTTTGTGTGAGATTGATGGTATAATGTTCCAGCTGATCGGCCGTAAGGTTGTTGATATTATCAGTAAGGGGGGGGAGATGGTTACCTATTTCTGTGGAAAGTTTTTCAGTGAGAGTGGTGTTCCATATAAGTGTGGATGTGTTGTATTTGAAAGTGGATAGTTTGATGTTATGATCTGATTGGAAATTCGTGAGATGAATGTTGAATTGGATGGCATTGTGGTCTGAAGAGGGGCATATATTTTTATTTATTTTCCATTGGTTGATGTTCAATTGAGAGTGTGAGCTAGTAATAGTTAAGTCAATGATGGACTCTCTGTGTCTGCCATGGGTTACGGTTTCAAAGGTGGGTGTATTACCATTGTTATGAATGGTTAAAGTGTGTAGGGTGATGAGATCATATATGGCGTTTCCTCTTCTGTTATTGATTCTAGATCCCCATGCGGTGTGCCATCCATTAAAATCGCCACAGATAATATGGGTTGAGCCACTAGTTTTGTTGAGGAAATAATCTAGTTTATTAAGTACTTGATGTTCGTCAGTTCTCGGCTCAATGTAGATTGAGACAAAATATACAGCGTTGCCGGAGAGTTTGTTGACCTTAATGATGCAGATGTTTGAGTCTGAATATTGTGAGATTCCTAATGCGCTGATAGTTTTATTATTGATTAAGATGAGTGATTTAGTGGGTCTTGATGAAGGAAATTGATATGATGAGAAGCCAGTTATTGTATTATTAAATGAGTGTGAGTTTCCGAGGTAGGGTTCAGTGATGCAAATGAGATCTGGAGGGCTGTTATAGATATGATTTGACAGTTCATGGAGAGCATTTCTGCTTCGACCAAGGTTAATTTGTAAAAGTTTAAGTGGATTAAGCGCCATAATTGACTCGTTGTTGGGTTCTATTTCTCATGGATATCATGCGGGGGCAGAATAAAGAGGTGGCACTGTGAGTAACGCTTTTGTTGGTGATGTTATGTTTGTTGTGGAATTCTGAGCAATTGTAGCACTTGGCTTTGGACGAGTCAGTCTTGACTGGGCAATCTTGATAGCTGTGATGGGATGATGCACAATGGGAGCATGTAGAGAGATTATTGCTGCATCTATTTTTGGTATGACCAAATTGTAGGCATTTGAAGCACTGCAGCAAGGGGATGTGGTTTGAGGCGTGAACTCTTTGGTGGTTGATGTTAAGGTGGGTTGCTTGAGTAATAGCTGTCCAAATAGGGGGTGTAGCTGTGAAGATGGCATTGTACAGGTTATCATTTTTGTTGCGCTGTATGAATTTCAAGGAGATGTCATCCCAACCCTGTAAATGCTGTTTGATGCAGTCATTTTGCCCACAAATGATGTCAGTTAGTGATTCTGATGCTATGTTTTTCGAAACCCCCTTCAGAATGAACATTGGTTTCAAACTAGTTGCAGGCTTAGCAGTGACCTCAGAGTTCGGTGTGTTAATTTTTTGGAGTACCTTTTCAATGTGTTCATTTTTATCAAATTCCACGACAATCCTGTGGTTGGATATATATTTTATGCTGGCTGGCGAGAAGTTAGTGTCTGTGAAGCAGACGCTCTTCCGCCAAGCCCTGATAGTGTCAGAGTGATTAGAAGCATCGCTTTTAGGCGATACGATTATAGCAGGCTTGTAGGTACGAGCAGTTTTATTAATACTACTTACATCTATAATCTTCTGTTGATTGGTGGCGAGGTGATCGAGGTCCTCGGGGTCAGCTTGAATAGGTGCAGTGGCGTTGAATGATTGTAGCATGGAGACGCTTTTGTTAATAAGCTTCTTGATATCATTGAGCTCAGTTTCCATGTTTTCTTTGAGGGAGTTAAGGGCATCCTGTTTAGATGGGATGATTTCTTGAGGATCAACCTCTGGGTGGATGATGGGGGCTTTGAGCGCGGAGGTGATAAGATCATCGCAAATCTTCCTTATTTTATTTTTGTTGATCCTAGTGAGGTTCTTGTCCAGATTAAGAAGGTTTTTTATTTCCTCAGCTTGATTCATAACCTGGTTTGAGAAATTATTGGTAGTGGGGTTGACTTCTGCAGTGGCCATAGAGTCT